>JAKGRZ010000090.1:0-99281 GCA_022537955.1 Schmidtea mediterranea | reverse complement strand
AGAGAGATCATTGAATTCATTGGTCAGGGTTCTGCTGGGTACTGCATTGGTTTTAACGGAAGTTTTCCCATTTTGATCCGTGTTCTTCTTGTTGCACCAAGTTAAGCAATTCTTTATCCAATCTTTTTACTGATTCCGACATGTTGCCAAAAAGTATTTTTGTTTCATTCTGGCGAGCGTCTTGCGTTGAATCCAATTAGCGTGATATTGTATACAGATTCTTGCAGTCTATTTTCTGGTAATAAAACATCAGTCGTTGTTACATCTGCTATTAGTAACCTCTCTTTTCTATCAGATATCGTGTCGATGTTTTCCATATGTTCCTTTATTGTAAATCGCTTCGTTACTTCTGGTTTTGCCCGGTTTGAATATTCCATTACCAGTTTTAGTTCTGGGTCTCTGTTGATCTTATTAATTGTGAAGAAGTCAATGTCTTCGGCGATTATTGCACATATCCGTCTCACTTCTTCGTCCATTAAATCTGGAAAGATGAATCTGGACATACAATCTGCATTTGCATTTGCTTTTCCTGCTTTGAATTTTATAAACGGGGAGTATTCTTGTAACTGCATCGCCATCATAAGTTGTGATCTTTTGTGTGTACACACTAGCGGTTGGTGATCCGTCGTTATACAGATCTCATGTCATAGCAGGTATTTAAAATGGTTTGATTGCTTGAAGTTGCCAAGGGGGGGCTTTCTGGTTCAGTGACTGAGTAGTGTTTTCTCCGTGTTTTTTGAACGTTTTACTATATAACGATTTACTCGTTCCCTTTCCTTCATCGTCTAGTTGACCTAGTATTGCGCCTGCCCGTAACCACTTGCGTCTGTTGCTAATAGGAACGGCTTTTTGAAATCTGGGTGTACCAGAATTGGTGCTTCGATTAGTTTATCTCTTAGTGACTCAAAGGCGAGTTGTTGTTCTCGTCCATACAAATGATATATCTTTCTTTACTAATTCTTGTATTGGTTTCGCTACTCCTGCGTAATTTTTGATGAATTTCCGGTATATCCGCCAATAATCCCAGGAATTCTTGTATTGAGTAACTGTTTTCGGGCTGGACAATTTTTGACCTTGTCTCGGCATGTTTCTTGGATCGGGTTCTTTCCCCTTTGCTGATACTATATGTCCTAAAAACGTCACTTTTCTTTTGCCCAATCGCATTTTGATGCTTCAATTTAATTTCCATTGCCTTAATCGGATAAAATACTCTTTTGATATCCTCCAAATGTTGTTCAAATGTACTTGAATATATTAGTAATGTCCATCGTGTAACACCATGCACTGTTTTATCCCGTGCGTAACCGAAGTTCATACATCCGCTGAAAAGATGCTGGGCGTTTGTTAATCCGAATGGCATTTTTCGGAATTGAATATAGATCATCTGCCGATGGTGAAAGGCTGTTTTCTCTTTGTCTTCATCTTTATACTTTTATTTGCCAGTATCCACTTTTCAAATCAAGTGACGTGAAGTATGCGCTCCTTGAAGAGTTAGTAGCATTTTCATTGATGTCCCGGTAATGGGTATTGTATCTCTTTTTGTTACCGCATTCCAGCTTTCTGTAGTCTATGCAGAATCTTTGTGATCCGTCCTTTCTTTTTCACCATGACGACTGGAAATTTGCCCAAGGTGAACCAGCCTTGGTTCTAATTACCTTTGCCTCGAGCATTTTTGTACTTCTTTTTCTGCTACCGTTTTTTGACTTCCTGGCTAACTTATATGGTCGTAAGGCGATGGTGTTTCATCTGATAGCGGTATTGCATGTAGGGTTACATCACATGTCCCTAATCTAGATCTGATACTGCGAATATATCTTGAATATTCCATTAGTAATTGTTGCAAATTGCTCTTTTTCCATTTTCGTTCAATAACGTGCTGGTCTATTGTCCATAATGCTTCGGGCCTGTCCCTCCGCCTTCTTCTTTATTTTGGTAGTTCAAATATCCATCCATTGGCGTCCATTTTCCCACTTTCATTTTCGTATATGGATTTTATCTTCCTCGTCAAAATTTGGTGATGTTGATGGTAATTTCGCCGTTTTCGGTTAATTTCTACGATTTCTCGTGCTAGTGGTAACTCTCGTCGTTTTTCGAATTTTTTACGTCGGTTCGAATATCATTTCACCAGTGACATCTCCATCTATTCTAATATAACATATCATTTGTGATTTTGCTGCACCACTATCCTTTATCCGAACATCTCACAACGGCATTCATTGTACAGATTTTTCCCGTTTTATCCTTCAGACACATTTGTTCCCTAAATCCGATTGACAATCTCTTTTGAGTAGATCTGGCCATTAAATCCGTTCGATTTATACACGGTACACTTAATTGAGGTATCACTGCAAATAGGTATCTAATTTCGTTATCTTGATATTTCAACGTTGTCCACCATCTTCCCATTACGTTGAACGGTTTCTTTACTGCATGCAATTAACGGGTTCATCCCGGTTGGTTCAATATCCCTCCAGAAGTCTGGGTAATTTCGCTCAATAATATTGCTGAGATATTTTTGCTCCCCGTATCTATCATTGCTTTTGTCTCTTTCCGTTTTATTCCAATCACGATGTTTAGGGCTGGTCCTGCCTGGTGTATACCAATGCTGCTATGTTCTCACATCGACGTCCTGGTCTACACTTCGAGTTCGGTCCTTGAGGATACAGGATTTGTTACTTCCCAGTTGGGATTATATATACGTTGGGTATACATTTGCCTGTGGTAATATTTGCCCTCCCCCATTGTCATTGCTTGGGTTCGTGATTGTTTTTACTGGTTCCTCGTATCGCAATTTGCCATTGGTTCTGGTAATCTCATGCATTGGTTTTTCACTGTCCCAGTATTCAGGTGCTTGATCATTGCTGGCGCGTTTCCGTTCTCAATTATTAATCCTCATCATTGTCGTCCACTATCGCTATTATTTCTCCTATATTCTTTGACTCTTTCCACAATTTTTCTACTTTTCTTGAGTTCTTCTCTTGCTTTTTCGTCAAGTACAATGCTTCCCAATCGTTTGCCCATTTCTTCATCGGTTCCTTTTATCTTGGTCAGTATTCGCATTAATCGTTTATTTTATGGATATCCTTTGAAATGACCCATGCAATACCATTTGTTTTTGCTAGAAAAGGTAGCACTCCATACTAATTTCCTCAATTTACTCTTTTTTCTCTTTTATAGATATCAAAACATGCCAACATTTTGCGTTAAAAAAAAGTATTACTCTAACAATCTGAATATCAGTATGATAACCTAAAATTCCAGCCATCATTTGTCCGAATACCAGGAATCTTTCCCCACATTGCTTTCATCATGTTAGTTGTTGCTAATTGGAATGTTCTGGGTGACAGCAATAATTCGTAGTCTTGGCTTTTTGTTCGTAGTTCGTTACCGCCTGTTATTGTTACGATGAATTTGATAGCACAGATTCTCTCCTTGGGGAAATACAAGGTTTTGTCTTGCCGCTTCTAGACCTCCCCAGTGAGTATATACCACTGTTCACTAACATCTAAATGGTCGAAATTCTTGTTCCGTTGTTAATTCCGTTAATGCCAAACTTTCTTGGTTCTGCGACTGGTGTTCTTGTTGGGAACATTATCCATTTCCCATCTGTTTGCTGGAATAATGGTCCATAATGCATTGCTGCATTGTAGTAATTTTGTTTATAGACCAGGGGTTCATCATTTCTTGTCACGGTTGAACATATCTGATTTGCTTCTTGTAGACCACTTCTAACTCATTGGTGGCATTTTCCTGGTGGCGCCGGTTGATTTTTTCTGGTACCATCGCCAAATGTTTTCTCCCGCATTTGAATATATACATTACTTCTCTGCTATTTCCTCCGAAATGACCTTCTTTTAACGTATAATGGCATTGCACTATCTGGATTTGTTATTGCTACCGGCTAATTTTGTCTTCCAGAATTTCTTTAATTTATTGGCAAGTCGTTTCGTATTAGATTGTGGTACAACTTTTTGCAGCGATTCTTGTCCTTTGTGGTATAAGAAATCCATTTTGTTATTCATGGTATAGATATAGTTTAACTTCGTCTTTTGCAACCGTGACTATTCCCTCGTCTAACATTTGTCGGGCTGCATATAATCCCTGGTAATTCGTGGCGTATACCATTTTCCCACAACTTCTGAACTACTTTTCCTTTAATAAATCGCATTCCCATTTCAGATTTCGTTGTTATCAGTGGCTGGGGGGTGTTAATTTCGTTCTCCAGCGATGTGATCTGGTTTTCTGGCTTTGACTGCCCTTTCTTTCAGATTATTTAATTTACTCGTTTTATCTGTAGTTCCTCTGCATCTTCCTTCGAACACTTCTTCTCTTACTTCGTCGAACATGTGCACTTTTTCAGGAACTTGCATTCTACATTTGTGACATTTGGTCCTGATATATTATGTTGAAGCAACCAGTTTTAACATACTGATTCTGTTGCATTGACACATTTGGTTTTGACTTTCCATTATTGAGTTGTTCCATCGAAATTGAAGCTTCTATATCTTTTAACTCCACCGTATGTGTTCAATTATTACCACTCCCGTTACTAATTCTCTTTGATCGTATATTTCCATTCCTTGACAGTCTCCGGATGCTGAATTGATGGTTCCCGCAACGAAATGCTCTGTACTCGTATGGTTCCCGCTTCTTCCCTTTAATATAACTTCCATCTTTTAGTTTCATTTCTCCTCCATTGAACAAATCTTTACACTGTTCTCCCGATACTTTGCAATATTCTCTTTCTGTTCCCGGATTTATTATTGAAACGTGCGAGTGTGATCCACAATGTATGCAAGGTGTTTTCCGCGTAATTGCACCATTCTCTTGCCTTTGCTCTGATGGAAATCTGATTCTTTGTAATATATGGGTATGTTAACTGCTCTTTCGATTGTGGTCAAGTTGTTTGGTATCGCCATTTTACCATTCTTCGGATATCTCCTTAGGGTAATATTTATCGCCGAGAACTGCCTGATCACAGTCGTATATAAATCCGTTTGTCGCATTTGTACACTTAACCAACACCATCATTGTCATCATAAGCGAGTGTATACTTGAAATTTCTCAATTGCAGTATCTTTCACTGGTAATTCGTGGTTCGAAACTCATTCATAGCGTTTTTCAATCTGATTCCATTGGTTTGATTTGCCTTCCGTTTTTCTTGGCTTGTTTATGAACTGCTTCCATCCCGTTCGTAGGATACGTTCGATTTCTTGTTCTAACTGATCATCGCTGTAAGTTCCACGTTATTCATAAACTGTTTTGTTTGGTATTTTGCTTGTTGCCAGGCTCAATTAAGTGTGTTACATAAGTAATGCCAATGCCACTAATCGATGTTCGGTCATTTTCGGTATTTGTTAATAACTGATTAACTATGTTTGTTTGGCCCCTCTTCCACTCTAATTTCATGGTTTTTGTTTTCTCTTTGATTAGTTTTTCGGATTATGCTCGATATCGTGTACCATAGTTGTTTGGCTTCCTTCGCTTAGCTTCGATTCTTTTGCCACCAATCTTCTGAGTGGTTTGACTTGTTATTATTAGCATGTCTGCCAGTAATACGCGATCCATTCTACTCCTCTTTCTTCTTCAGGGTGAGCGTTTCTTCATTTCGTATGCTACTTTTTCTAATTTGCCTAATCTCCGTCATCGCACTGTTGTTGTTTTTCTTGATCTTCTAGTTTTCTTTCTTTGTCTTCCTGCTGTGGTTTTTGGTCGGCCTCTTGGACGTTTCTCCCATATCTGTACCCGTTTCTTTTGTCTTTTCGTTCCCTTTTTACGTTTGGTAATTGTTGTCGCTTTTGAGTTTTCCTCGTGCTGTTGCTTAGCCATTCGTCCCAACTCCTTGAATCAAATTTGATATCATCTCTCGCCTTCCTGATGTCTGTATTATATCATTTTTTCATTGGCGTGTATTCTTTAATCTTCTATATCGGTTTCGATGTTACTTCTTCCGATTTCTTGCTCATGCCAGTCGTCGTTTTGTTGTTTACTCGTTGAGGTTGTTCGATCTCGCGGTTTCGGTATTTCCATTGCCATACTTATTATTAATGGTGATAGGTCATCTCTTCATCTGTACTGTTGTCCTGAAATCAATACTTCGTCTCCTTGGTATGCTTTGGCGATTCGCTTTTATTTTTTTCCGATACTGGGTGTACCATACTCGCTTTTATTGGTTTCCTTCTTTTATTTCTTTTCTCTTTAATGGTATTCCCAGCGTTTCTGTTATCGTTAGCGGATTTATTTCGTCCACCATTTCCATTGGTGTCAACTCCGATGTCGAGCGTATTGTCTAAAGATCGTCCCATGGAATGTAAGATGAACGGAGTTTCGTAAGCTAGTTCTTTTTAACTTTCTTTTATCTTTGCCGCTGGAATGCACTTCCAGTTCCTCCCCGGATGTGTCGTCGGGGTAATGTATTTTCAATTTGTAATTTTCCTTGAGTCTCTTTGTGGCCCTTCTTGTATTTTCTCCATTTTCGATTACTTGGTGAATACTTCAGGATACCCATTTCGCTTACTTTTTTTTTTCGTCTGTATTCCTCAATTTCTTTCACTATCTTTCTTAGAATTGTTCTTTTAAATATTTTTCATTGTTATCTATTAATATATTTTTGGCATGGGTCCCATTCGCTGCTCTTCTCTGGCTTCTGGCGCCTTTTCGCAATATTTCTATTAATTTGGTGTAAGTTATCTTCATCCTTTTTGTATTGCTGTTTCCGTCAATATCTAGCCTGGCTGGAACCTTTGCACCTCTTCATTACATTTATTGTCTGGGTTCTGATTCGTGTCCTGATGTTTCGGTTTTCTATATCCATTTCTCTTTCATATGGGTGGTTAGTTCGTTTATTGGATAGCTGGTTCTTCTGGTTAATGGTTTGATCTTCCTCAAATTATCCCCTTTTTCATTTCAAATTTTTTCTCTATTTCGTTCCCACTCCCTTGTCCAAGTGTTCGTTTCATTCGTTAGTATCTAATTTTCCAAGTTTTTCCTTTCAGATGTATTATCTTTTAACCATTGTCGATAGATTTCTATAATTTTCTTGGATTTCTGGTGCCATTTCTCTTCTAATTTGTCATTTTTTCCCAGACGTATCCAATCCCCATCGAGCTACTCCATTGGTATTCACTCTTATTTCTTGATCGTTATCCCAGAATTCCAAGCCTCATACAGATAGGTTTCATCTTCCTCACGTAAATAATGTTGTAGGTATTTCACTACTACGTCTTCAATCCATCCCATCGCTACTCTGGGCTTCCTTGCTCTACCACCGTTTCGTTTACCATTTTTATTAGTTCATCTACTCGGAGTTTATTGTTTATTTTTTATTACATCTGTTCCTCATTTGGTAGTTTCATAATCACGTTTAATTCTTCGTATTCCAATCCATTTTCTACTCCGGTAAACTTCCATAACGGTTGATTAGATGGTAGCCTTTAAAATTTGCATGTCTTAAGGTTACCGTATCTCGAATGTATTCTATATCATTCCTTCAATCTCAACTCTTGTTTTGTGCTTTCAGAATAATATCCCAATTTTTACTGACTTGGTCTATGGACTTGGTTTATTAATTTCTCTCTATTTCTCCAGAAGTATTCTTTTGTTGCTCTTGGAGATCTCTTTTGATGTTTATCTCAAATTCGTTTTTTGCGTCTTTCCGCCCATCGGTCCAAATCCGGTGTTGATCTCTCCTTTTTTACATTACACTCGTTGGTCTACCTGCCATATTAATGCATCTACCTAAAGTGCATATCGGGTTTTAATTAACCCAAACCATGATGGTATAGATTGTCAATTTTCTTGGAGCCTTCCCCATTCTTTCCTGAATCATCGAATATTTCGTCAGTTTTGGTTGTTTTATCCATACCTCGTTCCTGCAAATCCGGTGTTTGAATAATTATGTTGGAATTTTGGTGATATCCTCTAATTTTTTGTTTGTCAAGGATATTCTTTTATTTTCGTAATTTTTCCTGCTCAGGTATTACATCTCCTCCTCGTCCCCTTCAAGTTGGTAGGATATTTTTCAGGTATCTCTTGAAACACTTCGTCCGTGATAAATTCCTCGTTTATCATTGCTTCGGGTATAGTTTCGATTAATTTGTCTATCCATTCCGTTTCTCTTTCTGTTGGTGACGGGGGTCGATCATAGATCCATTTACTCATTGGTCGTATAATCTGTTTGTTTTGCTCTTCATTTTCAGATACTCGTAATGCTTCTCCCATCAAACTACTAGTTTCACTGGAATCTCCATCTTCTGATACCGAATCATTGATGTGTCTCAGCATATTTATCCGAAAATTTTGTATGGTTTTACTTTTCGTCAATCCCCTTGTTGGTGTTTCTGATTCTGATTTTGCCTCATTGATTGTCGGTTTATGGTTATTTTGTTTCGATTCTTGTTTTTCACTGGCCGATTTTGCTTCTTGGCTTTCATTATTTCTCGATCTTGCTTCGTTTTCTCTCGTTATTCTCTCTTTGACTTTCTTTAAAAATATCTTCTGTATTCTGCGTTTGTCTGATGGTGTTGGGTTAATTATTTGATTGGGCTCGACTTGTCCTTCCCTTTGTTTTTCCACTCCAGTTTCGGTTAGCTGGTCTTGTGGCGACTTTTTATGGATATTATAACAGTATTGTTTTTTAACGTCTTTTATCATTCTTAGCATGTGGATTCTAGGTGGATTGTCTTGTCGCTGTCGGAACCTTTCTTGTTTTACTCTTTCTTCCTCCATCTGTAATTGTTGCCAATCTTGTACATGTTGTTGACGTGTCGTTTCTCTTTCTCGGTTTCGCGTATTTTCTACTCTCTGCATCATGTGAATATTTTGCTGTCGTTGGTTTGGTTGGTTCGTTCTCATCATACTTGACATCATGTCTTTTAGTTGTGAAATTTCTTGCATCTTATTAACTTGTTTTCTTTGTCCGGTAACATTTTGTCTCGGTGCTACCTGTACATAGTTGTTATTCCTTGGTGGGCCTTGGTTTTGATTGTTTCCTTCTCTACAGTCTTTCGTTATATGTCCTTGTCTTCCACATGTATAACAGGTTCTGACTTCACATCGATTCACATTATGCCCCTTTTTCCAGCATCTAGTACATGGTACGTTCCGAAAACACTCGTTTTCCCAGTGTCCTGGTTTCCCACAGGTTCGACATTGTTTATTCTGGCTATAATTATTAGCGTTGTTGTGATTTTGGTCGCTGGTTGTTGTTGTAGTTCGTATCTGGGCGATTATTGTTTGTTCGTGGTATTGGAGGTTTGAATATCTGGTGCGCGCCTGGTATGAATTGGTTTACTTTTGCACTAATTGCTTCATTTTCCTCGGTTTTGGTTGTCATTGCATTGATCATTGATTCGTATTGCATTGTTGCAATTTGGGTAGGTAGATGTATTTCTGCTTGGTTTGCTTTTGCTACTGCTTCATCTAAGGTTGCCAATATTTGCATACCTACTACTGATCTCAGTTCTGGTCGTCTTAGTCCATCCACGAATATTCCTATTAGATGAGTTTCTGCCAGCTTTACCTCTGTGGCCGTTTTTGCCAAGCGTCTTATTTCGCTTGCAAACATTGTATTTGATTCGCCATGCCCTCTGTTTTCTACTAAACAGCTCTTGCATTCCTTGATTCGTTAATTTTGCGACTCCGAATGTCGTTGTTAAAAATTCTTTGATCTCGTTCCAGGTATCCAACTTCTTTTTCCTCTCTCTTGCTTCTAAGAAGATGTCTAGCGCACTATCGCACAAATATAGTGGCATTCGATTTTTCACCATGTCTGGCGACCAATTACATACTTCGACATATACTCCGAAATTTCTAATGAATGTATTTAGTTTGCTGGCATTTCCGTTAAACGGTTCTCCGCGAAACTTTTCTCGGTATTCTTTGGCTTGTTCGTCTACCGCTGGTTGTCTTGCATTGGGGTTTTCCATATCTGCCATGTTGTCTTTTAATAGTTTCTTTTCTACGGTTAATTTTTTTTTGTTGGTTGATTTGAGAATGTCTTCTTGTTGGTTTGTATTTTCGTCTTCTGATTCCACAGGTGTATTGTTTTGGGTTATTGATTTCCTCGTTTCTCGGTTTTCTTTAGTACTTGATCCTTGACTGTCGGTTTCGATATTTTCTAGCGATGTAGCTCTGGTATTTTTCCTTGCGAAGGTAGTTGATCTCCCTCTCTTTATTTTCGTTACTGCTGCTCTTTCGAGGTTTTGACTGGCTGAATTTCGGAAGCTGTTTGTTGATCGGAGGATTCGTCTATTCTCAATGATTCCGGTTTACACGGCGTCTTTGTGTCGTTTGATTTCCTTTAGTTGTCTTTGGTTGTCGAATAATTTTGTCGTTTTCTATCGTAGTCTGTCTTTGGCTGTTGTCGAATACTGGTTTGTTTATCTCCTTGCTTTGTTGTGCGTATTGTTTGTTTGTGTTTGTGAATGCTCTGTTGATTTGTTTGTATTGATTGTCTGAATGCTTTGTTTGTTTTGATTGCGTTGTATTGATTGAGTTCTAGAACGAAAAAATGAACCGTGTAGCATAAACCGCTTACACGCCTTCAATCTTTCGAACAACCCCCAAAATAAACACGACGGTTTATTCCCCATTTTCGTTTTATTTATCCATTTAATTCTATCCTCGTAATTCGCTCGTTACTTTTTATTACTCCTCTTTATTAGAGTGAGTTATCCCGGTTGTTTTCATTATCTTTCTCCAGGGTCCTCTGGCTTTCTTTATTTGATTATAATACCCATAATTATAATATTTTGTATTTCCCAGGTTTTATCCCGTTTAGTATAATTCCCATACGTTTTTACTCTATCCCTTTGATTCAATTTACGTCGATTTTTAATTATCTATATGGGGTAGTAACAATTATTTATATGGTCGTAATAATTATCTATTCATAATAAATCGTTCGGCTATGCCGTTTCCCAAGTTCTATCACCCACCGTATTTTATTTTTGTTCATATCACGCTCCGCATTCCCTTTTTATTTATCCTTATATGATTTGATTTTTCCCCCTTTTCTCTTTATCTTTTATCGTTTTATCTATCTCTGCTTTGTTTTGACTTCATCTGGCTTGCCTACTCTCATTTTTTATTTATCGCTTCATTTTCTCATTTTATATTCTCCGCTTTCCGTCATTTATTGTCGATAATTATCGTTGGCTAGGTCATTTTCGTTTTCTTATTTCTTTCTTTATCTTTATAATCACCATTTGTTATAGCTTTTAAACACATACTCCTCGTGCACGGATGTTTTCTTGTTCTTTATTACACTAATTTCTTTGATTTCTTCGGCTGAATTTCCTTTGAACATTTCCTTTATTCGAGACCTACGCTCTTTAACCTAATCGAGAACTATGCTCCATTAATACGATCGAGAACTATGCTCCGTTAATACGATTGAAAACTATACTACGTTAATACGATTGAGAACTATGCTCCGTTAATACGATTGAGAACTATGCTCCGTTAATGCGATTGAGAACTATGCTCCGTTAATACGATTGAGAACTACGCTCCGTTAATACGATCGAGAACTATGCTCCGTTAATACGATTGAGAACTATGCTCCGTTAATACGATCGAGAACTATGCTCCGTTAATACGATTGAGAACTATGCTCCGTTAATACGATTGAGAACTATGCTCCGTTAATGCGATTGAGAACTATGCTCCGTTAATACGATTGAGAACTATGCTCCGTTAATACGATCGAGAACTATGCTCCGTTAATACGATTGAGAACTATGCTCCGTTAATACGATCGAAAACTATGCTCCGTTAATGTGATTGAGAACTATGTCTATTAATTTTATCTCCCGCCGGCTTCATTAACTTTTGTTATCTAATTTTCTTCTTCATACTCTTCATGAGCTCGCTATTTATCTTCTAATTATTATTCTTTTGACTTTTCCCTTTAAGTTTCTTTACTTTTTCATTCTTCACTTTTCGTTTTGTCATTTTCCTTTTCGCGCGCTTTCTCTTTGCTTCCTCCGAGAGTTTTTCGCCTACTCCCCAAATTAAAAACATAAAACGGCTTTGTTGATCCGCCACTGCAACGGCAAGGTGATCAATCTTACCAAAGTAGCTTCCCAACTCAGCAAAATCTGTCGACGATTCGTCCTATACTTCTCCTCTGGGTGATCGGTTATCCCCTCCCGATTTAGGCATTAGTCGTACTACCTGATGGTAGCTCAAAAAGTATTTTTCCCTTTTTGTTTTATCATGGATGGTCGGGACACTTCGTCTTTTAATTTTCCATTCATTACTTTTTACTTTTACATCATATATAATTGTATATTTATATATAGAGATATAGGCGAAGGAAGGGTCAACTACTAAACATTTATTAATTACAATACATTTATCCATAATACACCACTACCTTTTCGTCAATATCAGAGTTACACAATATGCAGACTTTCATTGTCCCTACACATTGTTCGCAATAGCTAAAATGACCACAGGGGAGCATCAGTATTTTTATTTTCCTCAGTTGGCAAATACAGCATTTACGTAGGTATTGCACTTTTCTATCAATTTCACTTTTAATTGCATCTGGTATTTGTTTAACTTGTTGCTCTATAGCGTGGTATTGGAGATTTATATCTGCATTGTTTAATCTTTCTTTATACCATTGATATTTGGTTTCTATGTCTACTGGTTGTGTTGGTTGAGTCAGTCCTAAGGTTATCTTGGTACTTTCAAGGCTTATCGCTATTTGGTTATTGTGTTCTGCCAGTTCTATTTGTTTTAGTTTCCAAGTTAATGTTTCGAATGGGTCTTCGATAATGTTTACGAATTCCTGCACTTGGTTTAGTTTACTTTTATATTGTTCCATCTAAAATAATAATTTATTAAAATTTTCTATTTTATTCTATTGTTACTTATTATTATTCTATTCATTATTTATTCGTCTGTTATTCTTATTGTTGTTTTCGGTTGGGTTATTTATGTCTCTGTTTTGTGACGTCGTTTTATTTTTTCAATCATTCTTAATTATCATACCTCATTCACGCATCATTCTACATCGTGCTATTTAATCATTTTGATTTATAAACTATTACCATTTCATACTTTTAATTCATCATTATCGATTTTCTTATCAATTATGCCATGCTTTTATACTTTTATACATTTATCATGCTTATATTATAACACAATTTATTTTTATTGTACTTTATTTTCCTTTTATTAACAATTACGTTATTCACTCTTTATTGTTCCACAATATTTATTTATTAATTTTTAGCGTTTTATTTCATTCGCGGACGTATACATAAGATCGTTTCGTAAATTTTCTGTCCCGGTACTTTTATTCTTTCCAATGAATTTACTCAAATCCCGGCTGAGCCCCCAAAAATCATGTTGGCGTACTGGGTAGAACTAATTTTGTTTTAATCGATACGCATTTATTAACTTCGCTTCCTCAATCACTTTTGCCTTTCTAGGGTTTCTCTCCCAGACGCCCCACAATTTTGACATCACCACTGTATACCCATGAGCAAGCCCATGTTGGTACTGTATACAGCAGCCGAGAGTCCACAAGCAGGTGAGCCCCGTTTCCAAGACTACTCCTTGTGATAATCTCGCTTTCGGGTTCCTGACGGCCGATAGAAGGACTTACGTCTAATTCATTTATCTATTTCCTTCAATATTGGTACACACTCTCCCGTCGGTTATCATCGATTATATGTATGCGTCCGCATCAGGTTCTCCATTATGGTCTCGTTTTACCCGTTAGTAAGTATTCGTACACCTTTACTGCCAGAAATATACTCATTTACACGCTGGCTACTTATTTATCCTTGGTCCGGTAAGTTTGATTAGCATTAAATTTAAATAATTAGTAATTTAAATTTTACTTCTAAAATATAGAATATTTTCCAACGGAAAATTGGATTAATAGCTTTTGAAAAATTCTGATCCTTAAATTATCTAAAATTTCCGATTGATTTCTGAATTAATTATTAAAATGCGAAAAACTATTGCTAACCTCGAGTTTTGTTTTAATTTGGAAAATCTTTTCCTTAAGTAATTGGCAAAAATTTAAATTATTAAATAATTAATTGCTATTTTGCTGTTAAATCAGCTGTTTTTAAGTTGGAGAAGATCTCCTAAGCGTTTTCGAAAGAAAATAAACTCACATTAACATTCACAATTTTTCCTTATTCATATTTAAACTTTCATTTTCAACATATCCCCCTTTTTTAAAGGTTTAAAATCAATTTTTCAATAATCATAGTTATTTCAATTTTCAATATCTTAAATTAAATACAACTTTCCAATCATCTTATTCACATACATCAAGCTTCACCAATCTTAGGTTATGTTCAGGCAAACCTTCATACATCCTTTTCTCATCTATGCCAAACATATTGAAACATTATTTAAGAAATTTAACAAATAAAAATTCTATTTCACAATTATAACAACAAAAGGAAAATAAACGAAAAATAAAAATAGAATATAATTAGTCATAAATAATTGTTAATCAAATTGTCGACGCGAAACTTGGTTATCCACAAGAATCGGCTTTTATTCGTCGATGTCGACGGGAAATCTTCGTTTCCTATCGATTCTTAGTTCATTGGATCCGACTTGGGGAACCGAGTGACAGAGTTCGTCCCCAAATTCGTCCGTCCAATAACTGATTGAAGTAGCTGGCTTGTGATTTTCGTCCGGTTCGCCGGCACAGATTTGGATGGCAACTCCTCCAGATTCAATCGTTTCTGGCAGGCTTTCGATATTCCTAGTTAGTTGTGCCTGTTGTTCGGCGACTAGCATCGCCGCTTCTTCCAGTGTCTGGGCTGCATTTTTTAGCAGGGTGATTCCCTCAGCCCGACGTCGTTCACGGCGACGCCGGTTTTTACTGGGGTTATGTTTCTTGCTAATTTTTGGCATTTGTGGAGGGCCAGCTGTGGCCGTTTCGGGTACGTGTTCTGCCGGAATTATGTTCAGTTTAATCGCCAGATCGCGGCCGGCCAATCGTTTTTTCAGTTCCGTTTCATTGAAAGAGGCGGTTAGAACGGCGCTCTGGTTGTTGATTACGATCCGTTGCGCTCGGTTCTCGGCAATGAGATCCTCACGACTCCTGGTGAGTCGGTGAATTTGGTTGTGGAGGGCTTTCACAGCCTCGGGGGCGAACCACGTACCGAGCGTGCGTTCGTGTTCTATGACCAACTGATTATATTTCCTTCGGCATTCCTGGTGGGATTTGTCATCGTTATTGGGAATTGATGGGTTAGAGGTTTCCGATCTCTGTGACGTTAATTTCGGGATTTTATATCCTGGCTGCATGTTGTCGAAGATCTTTAAAAATTTATAAAAGAAAATGAGGGGGAATAATTCAGTAAGAAGAAAATTTTTATCAATTTACAATAAGGATAATAAAAGAGAATAATTAAGTTGAAAGTCATATCACACATTCCTACACCAAACTCATATTTAATATTAATTTCCATAATACCGATTTTCGCGTAAACAGCTATTGTTGGTCTGCGGACAATAATTCGGTAAAGAGAAAAATGAAAAATATTGAGGCTCCGGTCATTTCGATTCACGTTAAAATATTTTTAAATCTTTTCGTTTTGTTAAGTTCATTTTGGTTTATTGTGTTATGCGTTTATTCCAATACTTAACCCTAGTCGTCCCCTTTGTTAAAATCGACTTCTCGACAGGCATTTTTAAAATAAAAAAAAATTATTATATCCCTACTTAGACATCTTACAAATGTCAACCCCCTAGGTATGGCGATCTACCCGCATTTTACTCGTACCGCTCCGACCAACGTTGAAAATGGCCGCCTCGGTGAATTACGACGGTGTCCTACCCCGTGATCAGTGTAACGAGACCTGACCAGACTAGGCAGACACCGAAGGGTGGTTTGTGACCAAGTAACACGTCGACGTCCTGCCAACTTAACGGCCGGAATCGAATATTACTTTGCCATTCTCCACAATTAATACATCAATATATAAAATTAAGTTTAGGGGGACCTGTCGCAGATACTAAAAAGTATCGCGGCCATCCATGATAATGAAAACAATTAAAGTGCATAAAAATATATTCACATAACAAATACAATGAACAAAAATACCTACTGCTAAAGTGCGAATTTCAAAATTTCAAAATGAGATAAAAATTTTTTAAAGGTTAATAATTGTGACAATGGCTATTGTATTTATACTGTTTTCGTGCGTGTGTGCGACCAATCAGCTAATTTCGAATCTTTTTTGGCCATTTTTTCTGGTTTTTTGATGGCTTTTATTTAATTTTATATTTTCTCTTTTGTTATTTATTTTTCTTAATTTTTTAATATTAATTTTATTAAATTTGCATTTTTATTTTTTGCTGATTCTTATTCTGGTCGCCTCCTCCGCCTGTGTATTTTCTAAACCTTATTTTGTAAGGTTTTGGCGGTTTTGTATTTTCACTTTATTTTTCCATGTATTTTTTGTGCAAAATTTATTAATTATTTGTTTTAATTAATTATGTTATTTTTTATTTTGTTTTATTTAATGTTTTTATTATATTTTTAATTTCTGTTTGCGGTGCGTGCTTGTATTACAAATAGCCATTCTCACAATTTTTCGACATGACTTTTTCCTAGTCATTTTGTTTTGTTTTAATGGTGGCTTATAGCCCAACAGTAGTATTTTAGTTTGATAGCCTTTAGCAAAATTCTTTATAGTTCGATAAGTTTTTAATGGCTTTTAGCAAGATCCTTTATATTTTTATAATAGCAACGATTTTACTATTGAAAATCCCGTCACCTTCCCTTATTTGATCCTAGGCGCGTTTGTGTTTATATTATAGTTAATGAGTGCCCACTGGACTACTCGATGTTCGAATTTTAGCCGTATGTAAAAAATAATTTAGGTCGAGTTTATGGGAAATGAGTGACGACGAAACAGCCAAAAGACTATTTCCCCTTCACCCTTTTCCCCTATACGGAATGATATTGACGTTTCAGCTCCTGCGTTCTCACGCCGGAGCCTTCACGGGCACGAATTATTGGCGATTATACACGCATTTACACAATTCGATTGTATGTCTGATTTTGATTACTTGTAAGATGTTTCGGCTGTTGGCCGGAAATATTTCGACGGAAAAATTCTATTTATTTAGATATATTTTGCCACATAATACATTGCAGTACATTAATAGAGTTCGTGCATAATACATCATCACTCTCTCTCCGCACGCCGACACCCAGGCAGAGCTCATTCGAGGTTGCCAGGACGCGACGTGGAGAGAGTTTTCGAACATCCTCTCACTCACATTAAAGTTTCAAGATTTCCAAACTGGTTAAAACTGCTTCAGGTAAAAACCGATTTTTTCAGATTAAAAAAAGATTAAAATTATGTGAAAATGAATCGGTATATATACCTATTGTACGACCCTAACCTTGCGTGTTATTTTGGATTTAGTAAAACAAAATTTGACCTTGTGGTTTTTTAGTATATTCTATTCTTAATTTTATTATTTTGTAATTTTATTTGACAATTTTTCTTTTGAATTTTTAATTGAATTGTTTCCAATTCAAATTATTTGATTTTTTATTCCATTTTCATGAAATTTCGCATTTTTTGGTAAATTGTCAAATTTCGGTCAAATTGTTAGGTTTTCATGTTATTTTTATGTTTATTTCGTGCGGATCTTGTTGCACTTTGTTATTATTTTAATTTATTTTTGTGTTTTATAATTTTATATTTAATTGTTTTCTTTCTCATATTTTAGCAGGGTTAGTTGATGTTTTATAGGTCCGATTTTAAATCTGCCTGTTGTATTTGCGTGTGTATTACCGATTCATTTAAACACTTTACAAGGCCGTTTGTGTTCTGGCCCAACAATATTCATATCGGCAAGACGAAGATTGATATCTGCAAAAATAGAAACAGCATTTAGTTTCAAAGATAAATGTTTTGAACAATGAAACATTACTATTGCTCGTTTTCAACAATCCACAGTTTTGAGGAAATTAACAAAAGACCGATTACACTTGACTAACTTAATAATAATAATAATAATAATAATAATAATAATAATAATAATAATAATAATAGTGATATTAATAACAATGTTGTGCTTTAAATAAAAAAATACTAGTCTGTGGTTCTGACTCCACATGCTCTATAAAATAAAGTACAACTAGATAGTATATATATATATACTATAAATTATATAATAATTAAATCACCTAATTAATAATTATCATGAATGATTTGATGCAAGTGTGTATGTTATTGTATGTCTGAAGCATGCCTCATATTTCATGTTCGTAATTACACAATAGTCTTCGATTTCATAGAGATAAATTCTAAAGCTGTTATATCATAAAATTGATTTACCAAACTTTGAATTATTTAACAAATACAAAATTACACCTACAAATTATCACAACAAGAAACAATAAACGAAATGGTCCCCAGATGAGTTCCACTGTGCTTGTTTGACTTCGTGCACTTTGTTACAATAATAACCTTTAAGAAGTTTTACTTGGTTAGATTCTAATTGATCTACTGATTCTACTGTTGCCTTACTTCCAATAAATTTTATATATCCTTAAATTCTATTCTCAAGTTAGTTATCTTGACCTGAGGCAAAATGTCAACGGTTTAAGATTTTGACTTTCTTTAATTAATAGAAATAATTCTTTTTTAATCCCTTAGTTTAAAGGTCTTAAGTCGATTGACACCAATTTTACAGGTTTGTTTTTGCGGCTTCCTTTCAATCAGTTTTACAGAAGAACAATTAACTAGTCTGTATAAAGTCTAATCTAATAAACTAATCTGTTTAAAGTCTTCCCTCTAATAATTCTTCTCTTATTTATTCCTATTATACATGTTGTCCTGATAATGGTTTCTCGAATTCCCCTTTGTTTGCTTTTCTTGATATTTAACATACAAGGGTTTTCAGTAATTAATTAATTGATTATCGATTTTCTGTTTTTACACATACCATTACTTCTCGAGTCTTTTTGTATGTATTATGATAAATTAATTATCACCATGATGTTTACCATAGTTTAATCTATGCCTTACTCGTTTTCAAATTCAAGTTTGATAGTTTATTGATTTTCTGCTATTTCGCATTTAACGCCGCTCATTTTAAATTGTGACATTTTATTGACTGCTTTCAGTTGTAGCAGTTGTCGCAGAGTGGCCTTCGGATTGTTTAATCGAATCGATAGCATAGCATAAAAATAAATCTCCAAGATGACTTAACTAAAAGATAAAACAATAACTAAACATATTAAAATATAAGAGAAAAATATGAGGAAATATCACAATGCCTCACCTGACGAAGTCGATTTCTGGGTGTGACAGTATAAATTCTGCAAACGATCCGCAAGTGGTGTTGTGCGAGGTTGGCGAAATAGAATTTGAAGTGCATATTGAAAATTTATCTTTTAGAATACGCGAAAACTTGATTGAAAAAGACATTACAACGGATATTGAAAGTTGATTCATTCCAAACAAGCGAGAGTATAATTGAGGAAAGACAGTATGAAACTCTAAATGGTCTACACATTCAAGAAGCGATGGAACTATAAAAATGATGAGTAATTAATTAATCAGTAGAAGAACATAACTTTGTCCAAAGATGCATCTAGTCGATCACTATTGACACCTCAAATTTCTCTAAACGCTTTCAATGAAATACCCTTGGATCTTAGAGCACCAATCTCGTATACCAATTATCGTACTGATCAATGTTGTTTTTAAATATGCAGGTTCAACAACGCCACCTGAATTTGATGACGCACATAATACACCGAGACCGCTGACGCGACTTCAGCTTGATATCGTGACACAGTATGCGGCGGTTAGTTCGTCTGGCAAAAGAATAGTGGGGTTACTAAATCTTTGTGATAAATGATTAGATCAAATAACTATTCACCCGTCATTTCACTGTTTCAATGATTCATGAGTCTGGAGATGCGCTTGTAATAAAATGTAATAACGATTCAGACCGAAGAGGACGTCAAAACGCAGGGTGCCTCGGAAAATGTTCAAGAACATTACCAGACAGTCCTGAAGGAAAATCGTCGATAGAGAAGAATTCGGTGACTCCAAACATCGGTATTTTAACTTCCTTGAAGATATGGTAAACGAGTAGTAAAATTTCCATTTGAGTGTACGACTGTAAAAATGCCAAAATCTTTTGGAGCATGCATGAAATTCGAAGATTTATTGAGCAAAAATGAGCCAACACACATGACGTTCTGACTCCAAATTTTTTGAATACTCCAACTATTGGGTTGACTTATTCGTGTAAAATTTAGGAGCCACTACAGTTTGTCCGTTTCTGTGCACCAAATTATTGCATTCTCTTCATATTTCAGTTTTTAAGTGTTAAAATTTATTAATTTAAAAAAATAATTGTTGCTCTGTTTCCTTGATTATAAGACCCGGGTTTTGTATTAATTTCATGGCCAAAAAACGAACTAAGTCATATTTTCAATGTAGGTTTTATTTTTGTGAGGAAAACCAAAAGTACAAATCACGTTACTTTATTAAACCTCAATATTTATGCAACCGATATTGTTTATTTACTAAACAAGTGTAACATACATTAACAAAACAAAACATTTAAAAAATAGAAACATAAAACATTTATTCTAACACTATTATTTCCTCCTCCAGGACGTCATTATAACACATCAAACCTATTCTAGAATACGTAAACCAAATCTCTCGTGTTTAACAATATAACATTTTTCAAAGATTCACTTCTTGTCCAAATGTCCTGCACAAAGTGCATAGGCGCCACAATGTAGTTAATTTTATTCCATGAATTATTAACCCATTTCGCGATTTCTTTCAGGTTTGGCTTAATGAAGTTTCTACGTTGGTTTTTCTCCATTCGTTGTTCTATTTAATCATTACCTTCAATTCCCAAGTAATCCTTGAATGGTTCGTTGATGACAAGATCTAAAAATTGTAAATATGAAGTCATTTGAAAAATTGTTTCATATGTTTGGCACGATGATAGCTGGCCGAATCCCACACCAAAAGATTTCTTTGAAAACCTCAAAGAATATATGGCAGAAATAAATCAATCCATTGTCAAGAACAAAATTTCCTGAAACCTTTTGTATCGACGAGGCACCTGTCTCTGTTTTCAACAGTAGTATTTGTTTTTTGGTCAATGTATACTGAAGTTTTATCCATAGAAATTATATTGGAGAGGTTATATTATAAAAACTCGATGGGATTAACAAAGTTCTTGAATGCAAGTATACGTTTAATCACTTCGACGTCTTCTAATTTGAACATTGTTATCGTTCTTCGCAAAGAAAACTCATATCACTGAAAGAAGTTATGTAACTAACCTTTGATGCTTTGAATATCCTTGGAGATATATCCAAACGAACACTCTTTCATTCCTTAGCCATATGATGAAAATAATTTCAAAGCACTATATATGAGATTTGCAGTTTCACATCCTACCATATTTTAATCTTTAATCATAATTTACATGAAATCAAAGGAGCAAAACGACATTAAAATGTAAATAAATGGACGACTTCTGCTCATCAACGTTGCTTTATTGATAAATGTACGTGTGACCGATTTGTTTAGAATCCCAGAATTATTTACAATGACCTCTGTTAGCCCTGCTGACTGAGAACACGTAAGCTTCCGAATTTATATTAGCTAGGAAATATATATAAGCAAAATCACAGATAAACGCATGAACAATTTGTCTGTAGATAAATCAGTGGACTTTCTCATTCGAATTAAAAATATGCGCAGAAAATCAGTTTTATTAAAGAATTTCAACCTAAAATATTTTAGAGTGGTTTATCTCAACTTGATGTTCTATATAAATAAGAACACTAACACTGGTTACAAAATTTTATTTAATGATAAGAAATAAATATAGAATAAAATAACCAATAACCAAAGATTCTGTGTTTGACTTCTACGTTATTATGTCTCTACTGCTGTTACCCGAGCTAGGTTATGTAATTTTATATGCTCAAGTTATGTTACAATATCAATTACTGAATTTGTCACTATTCTTATCTTATTATTATTGTCTCTATTGGTTTTGGTTTTTAGGTACTCAAGTGCCAATCAATTCTAAGAAATCAATTGTAACCACCTAACCATTTTCTTCAACGAAAATAAAAAAATAATTTTAATCAATAAGCTCTTATAGGCCGAAAATCTAATAATATGTTTTATATATATGTATGTATTTACTTGGGGGAGTTAAAATTATCTATTGTTTTCAATTTATCTTTACTATCACTTTCTCATATTTAAAATATAAAAAATAAATACATAAATATCATTATCCATAATATTCTCACGCTTGCATTAAATGTTATCATAAATTGTCAAAATCAATCACAAATTGTTCAAGATGATAAAATAGACATAAATGAATCACATGTTGTCTAAATAAATTAAATTATCATAAATTCTCGTAGTGTCATGAATTGCCGCATATTGTCATAAATCGGGATTATCGTCAGAATAAGATCATTGAATTGTCATTGCCATCACCAATTATCATCATTCATTGTACGATCTAATATTTGTTATCTCCTACTACGTAATATTTTAATTTTTTGAATTTTTAATCTGTGCCCGTCTTCTAACATATTTAAAACACAAATCATTTTAGACAAAGTGAAAACAAGATGAAAATATGCGATGCTGAGCCTGTGAAGAAATCCGAGATCAAATGAACTAATATCAGAATATAGATACATTTCCAGTTCATAACAGGGACACTTCGGCCATCACCACCAGGGGCATAGAACAGAAACAGAATAATTGTTTTATTATTATTATTATTACTATTATTATTATTATTATTATTATTATTATTTAGCATTTCTACAGAAAGTTTGTAAATATAATAATAATAAAAATAATAATAATAGCAATAACCCATTTCACGAGAATTTCCCAATTATTGCCTACTGGTATGTACCTGCATTAATTACCCCTTTGAAATATTTGGTAATGTCGTCCTGTGCTAATAGGATTAGTGTTGCATGGTGTTGGGGGAATGTTCCATTTGCCCGTACTTGCAATTACACCTGCACATTAATAGGGTAATCAGGTGGTTCTTAATTGATTTCCTGTATTTCACAAATCGAAATTTGACATTATTTGTATAGTTTGTGAATATCTTATGTATATACGGAGGAATTCTCTTGTGAATTATACAATGCATGTAAACAAATTGCTTTAGTTACTGATCTCTGATTGGAACTTGCAAGTCCCATTACTCAATGTGGTAGTTGAATATTTCACATGAAATATGTTGATATATAATCCTGATTGAATGGCCGCTTGATTGCAATATCAGCATTATTATTGATCCGTGCTAAATGGGAGTGCTGATCGATTTAGGGAAATCCGCTGCAATATATAAGCGGAAATATTGGTTATAGGATTTGTAATTTATTTGGGAGGCAATGTGTGCCAAAATAATACTTGAAATCGATGATAATTATAATAATAATAATAAACTTTAAAAAAAAATTTTTTGTTGTAATCATTTATAAAATTATAATTTAAATAAATAATTATGAAAGGCAATTTGTAGTGTTTTTTCAAAAGTTAAAAATGAAATATTTCGTCCAAAAATAGGTCATTTTTTTATTTTCTATTCTTTATTTCTATATATATTTCAAATACTTCTTAATTGGTTTGCCTATAGTTTAACTTTTCTTTATATCAAGGAATCTCGTATGACCATGTCAAGATTGCAAAAACTGTTATTTCAATTCATGTTTTGTAATTGCATAATAAAGGTTTCTATTCCCTTTTCTACATTGGATTACTTAATTGATATTTTATTCGATACAATGTTTTGTGCTAATGACACTTTAACTATGGGACATCTTTATAAATATAAAATTTATTGGGCACAAAATTTTGTAGATTTAAATCTATAAAAGTTTGATATTTATTGGTATTTTCTAGTAAAATGACTCAATTTCATTAACATTGCTCGGGGACAGCAATATTGAAATGCGACAGAGAAATTCCATTGGATATGTGAATTTTTATCGCAGTGACTTGCTTTCTTCATACTCAATAAATATCGAATAAAACAATGAATTTCAGTACATTTATTCACCAACACAAGAGGCGATGCCCGCAAACATTCTGATGCAACTGTCACGCATTCCGCATCAAACGCATGCACTTCTCACTCAGCCACCGCGAACGACGTCAGTAAGAACCATTTCCAAATTTATACATCATAATATGGATCAGTCCCGATACATTATTTCGGCATGCGACAGGGAGAAAATTGTGTCATGCATCAAGGCAGCAATACGATCTGTACAAATGTCCACATTTAAACCGGCAGAATGACGTCCTTGCCTTTTAGAACTGAAATTAAAGTAAAATAATCAAGTTTAAAAAGTTAGTTTTTAGGAAAAATCAACAAACAAATATTAGTATGTGATCAGCACAAATCAATTATTGATTTCCACTGATTGATTACGCAATATCGCAATAATCAATCTGTCTATTTAAATTGCTAATCAATTTCACTGAATGTATGCATGTTTTCTTGTATGTATGTGTGCACTTTATCGGGTAATTGAGATGAACCATGTGAATAATACTTTCATTGTATTGGTTAGTATTGTTATCACCATTATTAAAATAAACCAATGAGCATCGAGCAATGCCAAAAAACTTTTTGAAAAGGGAGATATTGTTAATGAAACAAAAATGTGAGAATAAAACTTTGCCTAACCTCGAGTCGCGTATAAGTAGAAGAAATCGAGGAAGAAAACCGTCTGGACACAGCCAGCCACAATTACGATCATGTCATATAATCCTTCTGTATAATATCGGTATATCCAGTTGATAATGTAGAGCGCCCGATAGATACCAAGCGCAAATAGGTAATGATATGTTATTGTCTCCGCAGATCCTGTGTTCGTTATCATGAACAGCTGTGGCAAGATTGCCAAAGATTCGAGATATATTGAGAAGGTCCACAAAATCTGAAATTAATAAATATAATAAAAATGATAATTATAAATTATAGTTATAACAATATTGATAATAAAAAATGAACTCATACCTCCATAAGATCTGATTTGTGATTCTCTAACACCGCCAATGCAAAGGTTGGGATAAGAATGAATTCAACCCGGAACGTGTCATCGACTGAATGGTAAGTTGCCCTGAATTTTCTGTATATAAAGAAAACAGTGGTGTAAATCAGGGTGAGGAAAATAATTTTCATAGCCGTGTTGTAAGCAGATACAAAATTCGTAAACAGATCAAGATAGCGAGTTGTAAAAACGATTAGAAAAAGAATCTGAGTTTTTCCGGAGACTCCTAAATGATAAAAATGTTGAACGTTAACAAAAT
Source organism: Schmidtea mediterranea (assembly GCA_022537955.1). Taxonomy (NCBI): domain Eukaryota; kingdom Metazoa; phylum Platyhelminthes; order Tricladida; family Dugesiidae; genus Schmidtea; species Schmidtea mediterranea. The sequence goes on along the minus strand of JAKGRZ010000090.1, from coordinate 73,914 downwards.
CAATTGACTAGTAGTCAGCGATTACCGGCACATGAGCGCGTTTTCCAAATTTTCAGCAGCAAGATAATTATTGCCCCCAAATGGGACAGATCACCAATCAATCTAAATATATTCATTTAGACTCGAAATTGTATTTCAGTTTGACGTGTTAAAACTTGAATATATTTATGACGCCTCAAGGTTAGAATAAATGCAAGAGGAAAATTAAAACAAATCTGAATAGTAGCAGAACTGAACACAATAAAATTATTTAATTTAAATTTCAAATAAATGGAAAATATTATGTTTATTATATTTATTATTTTTGATAAAAATTTCTCACGATTATTATTTTTTGATTTAAAGTAGATAAATTGAGGAAATTGATAAAATTATAAAAAAATATTCATGTAAATTAGAACTAAATGTCGTATTATATTTATTGTGGAAATTTAATTTATACATTATCCAGTATTTTTAATTGTTCAGTAAATAATTGAAAGATTAAATAGTTGAGAAGAATAAAATAAGGATGTTTAGTTGTACATCATGTGCAAATTTTCGACTCTTGGCGGAAGGTGGAATGAAATATTTTTTACTGTTGTTGGGCTAGCACTAAATTTTGTTTGAATGGATTGGAAATAACACGCAAACACAACAGGCAGATTTAAAATCAGACCCATAAACACCAAATAACCAATGTAAAATGCGAGAAAAGACATAATTAAAAATATAAAATCGAAAAACATAAAAGTAAATTGAAATAATAACAAGTGCATCAAGATCCTCAGGAAATAACATAAAATAACATAATAACAAAAAATTTGACCAAAAATTGGCAATTTATGTAAAAACAAGGAATTAATGAAAATGTTGACTTAAAATAAAATAATTCGGAGCAGAAATAATTTAAATAAAAATTGAATGATTAAATTGCTAAATAAATCCAGAAAATAATAAAAATTAGAATTAGATTAGACAAATAAATTCAAGGTCAAATTTTGTTTTATCGCATCAAATTTAACACTCAAGATTAGGGTCACAGAATAGGTATAAATACCAATCCATTTTCACATCATTTTGTGGGGTTAGTGGTATTCCTTATGACCTTGACCCCAATCATATAACGCTATGCGACTGCCACTGGTTACCCGTCGCTAGACAACGTTGGTACTGTAACCAATGGTCCTGTGACCGTCAATGGTGAGTTTTGTTTCCAAAACTGCTAAGATCCGGTCTAAAGCTGGTTCAGCGAGCTACCGATGGAAGGTCTGTGCTCGTCTTATCTCTTTAGGTCCCTTAATTTCTTTACTTTATCCTGTACTGTAGTTTATCCTCACGTAGATTATTCGCATCATCAACATACACATCTTTTGAAAATAAGCAAACAACAAAGAGATGTTTTATTTACTAAACATTTTACACTATAAGGATAGTTTCAGTCTTTATGTAGTTTCTGTAGTTTCTGTCGTATGCGTTCGGCTCTTCCAGGCCTTGCGCGGTACTTCGGCTTACTTGGTTGTTCCACTGGGCTCGTCGAGGTTTTATAGGCTACTTGAGCTGAGGCGAACACCAGGGGGTAGGTGACTGCCCTCTCCTCCTGGTTTGCCGCTACGGCCACTTTTAATCCGCGAATTTGAATCTTCTGGACTTGGTTCAGGGTCCTCTCTTCCTGCCAATCCCTCTTAGAGGCGTCGATCTTTTGGTAGAGCAGTTTTACCTTAGACGGCTTGGACCAGGTCACCTTGATCCGCTGAAGTTCAGCTCTTTTCTAATTCCTCGTATTGCATCCATATCTGATTTTCCTTAATAATAAGAATGTTCGATAAATCATAACGTTACATATCTAATCAATCAAATTCGTCCTAAGCTTTAAATCTTATTATTATTTCACGAATACTTTTGATAGAGATTTTTCGATTTTTGGGTCATGTATAGTATTTCACGAAAATGTCACAGAAACAAACAAGACGCATAATCAAGAGGAATACATTTATTTAAACAATTCACACTGTTCATTCCCTTATTTTCTCCTACCCAGAAAGCGCCTTCGAGAATAGGCGTGCTCTTCAGCCCCTCGATCATCTAATATATCCCGAATGTCTGGCTGTAACAGACCTTTCGGAACCACCAGATGAACGTGAGCGTCGCATTCCAGGAGAGCCGTATCCTGGGAATTGTAGGCCACTCCATTGTCGGGTAGATGCCCACCTGAGCTCGGGATACGCCCACTGGCGATATCTCTATTAATCCTTGACAGGCACTCTCTCTGCTGGTTGGCCAGGTGACTATACCGCCGTTCCAATTGTTCGAGACAATGGAGTTCTCCGGCACGGCCATTCGGGGGTACCGTAAGTCAATATGGAATAGCCCCGATCCCATAATGCTTGACGGTATCTCCCGGCGAATCTATTTGGCACTGTTAAGGTGGTGTTATTGACGTCGTCCCAACTGCTACTGGGAGTACCTGTTAAGATTAATGATAATTCATTTAAATAGTGATTCCTCAGGCATTCATAACCGTTAGGTATATATCTCAATGTTAATAAAAGGTGCGTATGGTTGTTCAGTCATCTCCAAAGTTACTGGTGTAATCATAGATAGACTTACTGCGAAAAACTTTGATTCGTTCAATTCACTGTTGGTTAATTCTTTCCCTGTCTACTCACAGGTAACTAAACTAGTTTACGATCTCTATTTTCTTTCTGTGATACCGGATTTATTACATAATCCCTTGATAGTGGACTATATCTTCAGATATTTCCTTCGCGAATCGGCGGAGTTAGTGGTTGCGTTCGAGTCATTTGCCTATGCGATCTGTTGGTTATCTTTAACTGGGCATGTGATAGAGGAATTCGTCAGCAGGAGTTGGTCTCGGCTTTGGAGGGCTACCCTGGGTAATCATTCCCTATCAAAATTCCATTCCCGATAAAACTAAATGGTATAATAAGTTGTTATTTTGCTTTTATGGAACTAAGTTAGTAAGATATAATAGCGAGAATTTTGTCTAATACATTGATGACTTCACCTTAATTAGAACGATTAAATCTAAGATAATAAAAATATATCCGTTATATAAAGTAGTTTATCAAAGCTAATAAAAATATATCAATAAAGTATTTCATTTTGAAATAAATAAATCAAAAATAAATCAACTATATACGATATTTCCTTTTAAATAAAATAACTAAATTAAAGATAATAAAACATATCAACTATATAAAATATTTCCTGTTTAAATAGAATAATTAAATCTAAGGTAATGCAAATGTAACAATTGCATAATTTACTTCATTTTAAATAGGATAGTTAAAAAGGATTTAATAATAAAGGGAGTACCGATTAGGCAAAATATTCCACGTTAAATAGAAGAATATATTCCGAATGATGAGCGATTGAATCCAAATGATAACAATAATATACACTATTTCGTTTTAGACGGATGGTAGTCTCTCCAGAATGTTCAACTAATTACACCAACGATTACATTTTGAACGAGAAAAATAGAATTTCCAGAAAATTGTATTAATTTAGCACACATTCAAGATTGGGCCAAGATTGGCCGTACCTGTCATGTATTCCTCGGCTCAACTTCTGTCCTGAGCATGTATTCGATTGTCCTTAGATTCGGCTCGATGGATCAGTGATTTATCTCGGGTTTTGGTATCTTCTCGGACTGTAACTCCGGCTTTTTCTATCATTTCTTTGATGCCGGAATCTGATCGGTACACTGTAGGCTTTGACATGAAGCTAATTCAGAGTGAAACAAGTTTGACCAACATGGATTCAGTCCCGTATATATACCTGGTTGGTGTGTTCGCTGCTACGTGGCTGGTGAGAGATCGACTATTGCAGTGGCAGTTGGTGATTTGCTGCTCCTAATTATTCTCTTTCATTGATCGAGAGGGGAATCCTACAGCAAATAAATTCTCTACGATTCCTTCCCGCCTGCTGGATTGATTATTTCTCTATCCCTGAGGGGTTCTCCCTGTTGTTTTACCGCCTACTGGATTTTATGTGAATATGGGGTGACGAATTTAAAATTATATATTTGCATGCTCGTTTGGATGTAGTGAGGATTTTCTCGAAAAACAGATAGAATTCCTCATTGTATTAATTAATTTACTTTTGTTAGTTTAGCCTTTTTCTGTCTCTGCTATCGAAATTCAGGAGATTCTTATTTGGCTTACCTTGATCTCGGACTATAGTCGATATTACGGAACGGCACTTCCTATCTGCTCTCTCTATTCGGTTGGCATTTTCCAGGTCGTGAGTGCGCTGCTCTGGTGCTCGGGAACGTTGGATTCCTAATCATCAATTTCAAACAAATCAGTATGGTGAAGAGTAGAATATGGTGAAATTTATTTTGATGAATAAATCGTTTGGATCTGCCTTTATTATCATGTCAATTTAATATGTTATTCTCACTTTCAGTATTCGACTTTTAGCGGATTATCGTGATTCAAGTCGGCCTTAGAAGTATTACTACGGAATTATTTATAAATGGAGACGACTTTTGTATCCTTGGTTTCCTCAGACAATCCCCATTTACGCCGCAGTATTTGCTACATTTTGCTTCATTACCTAGTGGTGGTGGTGACGAGTGACCCCAATAATTTAGGAGATTGATCGAGTCTCGGGACGAAAAGGAAAACTATTTAAGAGGCCCTTGCAATAGGGTCAACGACGGATTCTCACTGTTATAATTATTAGGATGATTATTATTATGGTTAGCGTTAAAATCGTTATTATTATTGATTTAGAATAAATGCCATTCACTAGTCGTTTATAATACGATAATATTTCTTTTATTTTTTAGTTCACTTCGCTTTTTTTATTAACTATCGCTGGGTCATGATTTAATAAATTCGGGGTAACTGTCGTATATTTTAATCGTTTCAAACCGTTATATTTTATCGAATTATCATGTAACTGCTGCCGTAGCTTAATTAATAAATTTGATAAGTCCGATACATCCATTTCTGCAAGCTCCCTTCCTTTTAACCTCAAGTTGTTCCTAAGAGTTTTGTATGTTCACATTAGATTTTAAGAGTGCCCACTGGACTACTCAGTGTGATTATTTTAGCCTATGAGTATTACGATTTTAGGTCGATTTTTTGGGAGTAGTTGGAAAGGTAGTCAACCAAAAGATTGATTCCCGGTCCCCCTTCTGCCCCTATGATAGTGATTGAGATTACGTTAGAGTCCGTCGTTACCAACGGCGAGATCTCTCACGGGCACGAGCTATTGGCGATTTACACCGCACCTACACTGCTCGGTCTTTATATAGGATTTTATTGACTTGTTGGTGTGTGGCTGTGGGCCGGGAAAATATCGACGGAGTTAAAATTCGATAAGTTTTATAATATATTTTTACCATACTAATTTCACATTCATTCACAATACTGGTAAGTCATTCCTGCTCACCTTGGATAAATTCGTAACAGAATTTCGTTAATATTTATAGTAAGCGTCTATAGTTCGATTTAGTGATTAAGTGTTCGAGTGTTCCGACTTGAAAAGTGTAATTTCGTTAAGACGAGTGTTCGAGTTTTTAACAAAAAAACTGAAAAAAAAACTGATTAAATTCTGTGAAAATGAATCGGTATATATACCTGTTCTGTGACCCTAACCTTGCGTGTTAAATTTGATGTAGTAAAACAAAATTTGACCTTGGGATTTTTCGTATATTCTAACTCTAATTTTATTATTTTTTTTGATTTAGTTTGACAATTTTAGTTTTTAGGTTTTATCGAATTGTTTCCAATTCAAATTATTTAATTTTAGTTTTAACTTTCATGAACTCTTGTTTCTTTAAGTGAATTGTCAATTTTCGGTCAAATTTTGGTGTTTTCGTGTTATTTTTGTGTTTATTTCGTGCGGATCTTGTTGAATCTTGTTATTATTTTAATTTATTTTTATGTTTTTCGATTTTATATTTTAATTATTTCTTTCTCGTATTTAGTGTGGTTAATTGATGTTTTGTGGGTTTGATTTTAAATCTGCGTGTTGTATTTGCGTGCTATTACCGATCCATTTAAACAATATTTAGTGCTAGCCCAACAATTTTAATCACTTATTCGCTAGCCGAACCGCAAGCAAGCATCAGTTTTTACTGAACCAAGAATTTACACTACTTCTAGAAATCTCTTGAACTTAGTATCGAAACTCTAGTACGAATTGATTTAAAGTGAGCAGGAGTGATTTGTATATGCCATATAGAGGATGAATGTGAATTATTATCCAAAAAATATATGATGTAACATTATTGGGTTTGATTTCGTCGAAATTTTTCCGGCCCACAACCACACAAATCACAAGAAAGCAAAATCAATACATCCCTACCCAGCTGTGTAAGTGTAGTTCATCCGCCAATAGCTCGTGCCCGTGAGAGACAAATTCATTACGCTTATAGGGGTAGTAGGGAGATCGGGGATCAGTCTTTTGGCTGACTTCCTTTCCCTTCACTACCGAAAAATCGATCTAAACTCATCGCACTCATCGGCAAAAATTACCACACAGAGTAGTCCAGTGGAAACTCTTAAAATCTAATGTAAACACACGAAATGTCCTAAGATCAACTTGAGGTTAAAGGGAAGAGGGTCTTGCGGAAATCGATGTAACGATCACGAAAATTAAATTCACTAACCGTTTTGTCGATACCGATAAGTATTAAATAGGCCTAAATTAATAATCTACTCACACGGAGGAAAGTCAAATAAGATTTAATGAAATATTCAAACAAAATCACCAAGTACGTCTAAGGTAATAGTCCCTCAACGGGGACAAGAACTAAATAAAATTTTGGTAACGAACGAAAATCTTAAACCTATCGACGTATTCGAAATAAGAAGTTTCCCCATAAATAGATATTTTATGGACATCAATAGAGGTTAACGGTTAAATCCCGAAAGGAATAAGCCATGACGACGATATCATGATAACGATTCAATCCTGAGTAACTAATCACTAACATCGACCCTTGTAATAACGCCACCCCAAACGATCTTTATAAATGTACCGGTAAATGTATAATTAATTTGTACGACCCCCTCAGTAAATATTTATTAAGGAAAAAATTCAGGACTATTTTGCCGCCGACTGAAACACTGCCCGATGAAAATAAATACATATCGCAAACATACCACAACCATGCTAGAAAATCAAAACAAGTCCAAAAAAAAAATTTTATAATTGTAGACTCACCAAAATTATTAGACAATGATTGGAAATCCGTTTTTCAAATAGTGGAAACAAGAAGCCGGCCAATCAGGGCCTAAGGATCCACTTCAATAATATGCTGACATAATATCAGGCCGGAGGAGAAGAAAACTCCACTGGAAAGATCACGATAGAATACCCGGGCGAGCCAGTGTTGAGAGCGACCGGCAAACCAATAAACCCAATAAAGTTAACGAACGGCCCCAGAGATGAATCTTCCCTATTAATATTCATCTGAAATCTCTTTCCAAAAAATAGAAGTCAATATTTGAAACAATAAAAATCGGTTAAAAATTTCCTGAACAAATCCAACGTGCATATTCCAGAAGAAGCGAAAATTTCTCTCGCGATTGGAACCAACATACACACGGTCAACCACTGCATATCCAGAATTGTTTCCCGAAGGAGAGAGGAGATTGTCCTTGTAGAAACAACACACAACAGACATGTGGGCGAAGATAGAGAAAAACAAACTCTAACGGATCGATAATAGAGAATGCCAGATCCAGTCCAATAAACAACGAGAAAGGTTAGCCCAAATCAACCGGGATATCGCTAGTGGGCGCATCCCGAGCTCAGATGGCTACCTGCCGAATTACGGGGTAGCCTATAACCCAGAGGATCCCGCACTTCTGGATCTTGACGAGCCAGTTCATCTGGTTGTTCCAAAGCGACTACTGCAACCGAATATAAGGTACATGCTAGAAGACAGAGGGATGGAAGAAAACGCCAACTCTCGAAGGCGCCTGTCGCGAAAAAGAGTTACGGATGAACAGATATTGTGATTTGGTTAAAATAAATGTTGTCTGTTTTTAAGGGTTGAGATGATTTTGTACGGACTTCAATTTTTTTTTTTATTTATTTTTACATGATATAAATTTACGAAGAAGTAATAAGCTGTAGCCTGTAGATAAGATAGATTAGGTAGTACTCATTCATTTAAGAATCATGGAACGATCTGAATAGTGTATTTCATATTATGTTTTAATATCTCTAATAATTTGCAGCTATGAAGGTTATCCAAGGGATCGAGTCGGAATTGAAGAAGCTCTGTCGAGAAAACGGAGCCTGCACCAGCAGTGCATCTAGCTTAGCCGTGAACTCCAGCGGATTAAAGCCACTTGGCTAGAGCCGTCCCAAGTGAAACGACTGTATCAGAGGATATATGCAGCTCAGAAGGGCTGGCGAGAGGAGAAGGCCTTGAACCAGGCCCAAAAAATACAAATCAGAGGGTTAGAGGTTGCTGTGGCGGCAAACCAGGAGGGGAGGGCAGTTACTTACCCTCTGGTATTTGCCCCGGAGCAAATTGCCTACCAGAGCCAGGCAAATCCAGCAAGTCAGAGCCAGCCCAAGTCACGCCCGAGACCGGGACGAGCTGAACGGGAGCGCCGAAAGTTGCAAAAACAAAGCAAGGATTAAGTTACCTGTTATGGATTGAAATTTTGGTTGAGATAAAAATGTATTATGATAAAATAAAAGTATTTTCTCTTTTAATTTGATTGTTCTCACAAGTTGAACGTTTGGTGAACAAAGGAACCTATGTAATAAGTGAATTACAAGTAGTGTAAGTAAAATGTGAAAAATACGGGACCTAAATAAGCAAGACGAGCACATACTTTCCATCGGTAGCTCGCTGAACCATCTGTAGACCGAGTATTAGCAGTTTTGGAAACAAAGCTCACCTCTGACGGTCACAGAACCATTGGTTACAGTACCAACGTTGCTTAGCGACGGGTAACCAGCGGCAGGCATTTAGTAATGTATGACGAGGTCTAGGACACAGATACCACAAACCCCACACTGTTGAAGATTTAGTTATTGGTTCAAAGTATTTTTGCGCTTAATCTGATCTTATACAAATTATTTAACAGCAGATATTAAAAACTGTCGTTGGTACTCTGAGGTGTCATGACTCTACTGCTAGGTACCTGGTGGGGACGAAAAATATAAATGCAACAAATCAGAAGGAGATTCCCATCAAAATCCACATAACAAAATGTTATAAATGGACAAACACACACACACACACGAACAATCGTGGTATATAAGGAAATGCTGGTCGAGCAAAACTCACTCTCACCTTTTTTTATTCTTTTTTAATTAATGTTAAACCATTTTACTTGGAGGAAAACAAAAGTAATCATTATTATTTTTTTTATATTTATAATGCTTTTATTTTTATTTTTATTAATATTCGAAAAGCTTATTTGTTCTTATTAAAATGATAGGGTTTCGTTAATATTTATGGCAAAATATTTTTTTGGTATTTATTTTAAGGAAAATAAAGTTTTGAATCAAGATATTTTTTTTATTTTTATACTCACAATAATTTTTGATGTGATCACTTTTACTATTGAACCTCCATCGCGAAGAATAAATTTTAAATTTTAAATTTTCGTATTCAGGTACCTTTAACACACGATAACCCACACGCACACAAGTCAATAAAATGAGATTTTTATTACCCTGGATCGAACCGTTGGTTAGCGGGGAACCCGTAGTGAAGGCAGTAGCTGGAACCGCTTAGTATTCACATAACTTTAGGTTGAAGAAGTAATCGAAAAATTATGAATTTTAACATATATTTCTGATTAGTATTTCACGACTGACCACAAAGAACCACATCTGATAAAGATCAGCTTAAAGTAAGGCATTGAACATATATTTGTTTAGACCCATAATCAGATTTTTATATTATCATTATTTTTATTGTATAAATATTTTTTGGCATTATTACCCCAAATGACCGAAAATTACTATTAAATTTGAAAATTTCACGTTTACCTTTGCACGGGGGTCGAAATACAAACCGCACCAATTAGACCCGTCTTATTTTGATTTTATATTAATACTAATGCGTTAATTTAAATTTTCATGAAAAATATTATTATTATTATTATCCTCAGTGTTGATATTATTATTATTGTCAATGGTATTGCTATTATTATTTTTGTCATTTCCTAAGCACCCTTAACAGTATTAATACCACGAATATTACAGTCAAGCCCTAGACAGTCTTATAAACCCAATTTATATTTATGAGGATCCCCCTCATCGTTAATTTCATTATTGTCATTAGTATTATTAATACTATTATTATCATTGTTACAATCATTAGTATTATTAATTTATTATTATTATTATTATTAAGCTAATATTATTATTTAATATTATTATTATTATTATTATTATCAGTATTATTATTATTAACCATATTAACATCATGATTACTATTATAAATATGTATATTATAACTATTATTGTCATTAACGTTATTATTACTAGTAATATTATTAATATTGTTATTACTATTAATATTAGTGTTATTATTATTGTTATTGTTGTTGTTATAGATATTATTATTCCTACTATTATTATATTATTATTACTATAAGTATTATTATTAATACTATTATTATTATCAAAATTATTATCACTATTACTATTATTAATATTATCATTATTATTATTATTATTATTAGTATTGCTAAGTTTATAACTATTATCATTGACTATTATTATTAGTGTATTGTTAATGTCGTTATCATTTTCATCATTATTAACATCATTATCATTACTATTCTTATTATTATAATATTGCTATTGTCATTATTATTATATAGTTATGATCAAATAATTACAAAATTTCATTAAACCTAAGTGAAAAAGAAAATAACAAATAAATACCTACTATTACAATTTATTAATAAAAGAAAAAATATAAAGTATTTCACAATGGGAGAAATTATGTTTCCAAGCGGTTGAGATTCCAGTGGGAGATTTTCCTTTTGAGATTGTGATCGGGGCTGAATCGGGGAGTCCTGAAATTAAAGATTAACAAAATCAGCTTTAAATAAATCTACAAACCTCATGGAAAGTGTCCGTGTTGCTGGAGGTCGACCGAGTGAACCCGGCTGTGGTGGGGCCTGAGAGTGCGTGGGGTAGTGGTTAAAAAGTATCTAAAAATCGATACTTACTTTTATTATAGGAATTGGAAATTGTTTATTAAGCTGCCATGGCAATAAGTGGCAAGCAAAATGGAATAAATCTAGGTAATATGATATATATTTGAATACCTTCCAAGTCATCGATTTTTATGGATTAAAATGAGAACAGGTAATATACAAAAGGAAGTTTTACTTACAATAGGGTTAATTACATTACATAAATTAAAATTTTATAATTTACTATATAGTAAATTAAATTAGATAATTTTATTTTTTAACGTTAATAAATTAAAATTTTAAGGTTTAAAGTATATTTTCTTATTAGAAAAATTAGGGACAAATTTTTAACATTTTAGAAATCTTGATTATTAATATTATTATTATTATTATTGTTAATGTACGTATAATTATTGGTGGGTTTCTGGGTGTTGATATTTTGAGACTATATGGTTGTTACCCAGACAACCCAATACAAATATTTTTCGCTTACCACTCGGAACCCGTCGCTAAGCAACGTTGGAACTGTGTTCGAGTGGGTAATTTAATTTATTTAATCGTTATATATTATTCAAAACATTATTTTTCATGATTTTAGTCGTTCGGATTAATCTTTTTCCGACGGCTTTTTCATTTTAACTGTTGCAACGATTTCGCTAATTTTCCCGCTACCCTTCACCTCTCTTTGTCCTTACAGTATTCCTACTGCGTTGGACGGTGCCACGTCTATGGGCACGGTTGTAGATACTTTCCCCAAACCGATAAGATAAATAAAATTCGCGTTACCATTCCGTCCCTCATCCAGATAGCATAATTGAATCCCTAAAGAGAGTGCCACCGTAGGGCTATAATTGAATTTAAATAATTTCATTTTAAATAAAACTTTCGATAACTAATTATCCATAGAGTTAGGGATTATCAATTCATTTTCTTTCAGTGGTGTCCAATCAAAGACTAATCGAAAAATTCACGAGAGACCTCTCTGAGTATCATTATGAAGCGATGATCAGAGTCAAAGGGCAGAGGCATGGTGAACATTACAATAATTTAAAACAGTTAATTATTAAAAGGTTAAGATAGTTAAATAGTTGTTCTAAATATTGTAAATGTTAAAATAGATAAATAGTTGAGACGGGGACGATAGAATTAGAGCACGAAGTCTTCTACGACATTTCGGGAACCCATTTGAGCATTAGGGCATTGGCAGTCTCTGAAGAGGCTCACCTTTTGCTAATATTCAGCCCACTAGTTCACAGTACCAACGTCAATTTTGACGGGTGACTAGCGGATAAATTTCTTATGCAGGCGCTGGATGGGAAGTAGTTACCCTTAGGCAGGTTTGACATTTTAATTACCAATCAGTGCCCAGCATGTTTCTAGGACCAACTGCATTTTTAGCGAATCTTCTGGAAACTATTATTTGAGAACACCCGGTATCGAAAAATCCAATACATGGCTTCCCATCTATTTCAAACAAGTCTCGCCCCACTCCAGATTTTAGTGAAAAACTGCTGGCGTTGCAGTTTCTCTCATAGCGTTTCCCGAGAACCGATTTGAGCATTTTTTTGACGTGTGCCCTAAGTTATCACAGTCCCAACAACTCATGCTTTCGCGGTTTTTGCATTCCTTGTGCAGATGGTGAGGCTTACCACAGTTGAATCATTTAAATGTTTTCTGGCATCAATTGACTGCCACTAATCCAGTTCCTTCTGGACTGCCGGGAAACAGTAGGAAGTAATCCAACAACAAACGCTTTCTTTATTAATTTGTCCTCGAAAACGTTTGCTAGAGTGGCTAGCCGTTGAAGATCATATAAATACACATCAACTGCGTCGTTATTCCAAGATCTCTGGCGAAAGGCTTCAAATGCTTGGAAAAGATCCATTGAGAATGTGTTCATTAGAGCCTTTTCAATAGAATCTGCAGATTCTTTTTCCTTCTCTAATAATTGATCGTAAACGATAAAAGCCTTGCCCTCGAGTAATAGCGGCAGGACCGATGGCAGGTCTTCCATCTTTTTAATTTTAGCCACAAGCTTCAGTTTCTTGATCCTAGGGCCGATATCTCCTTCCCCATTGTAAGGCTTTAAAATCTTTTTCCATATCCATAGTGTTTAACTGGCACGATAGCCTGTGCCTAAAAACGAAACTAATAAAATGAAGAAGTTCTCAACGATTTATTAAGAATACAAATGTCTTTTATATGAGACGAAGTTGATTTAATACTTATGTCACAGACTAGTAATGTCTGCACACTGTGTATGCAAAATACACAGATGTAGAAATTGCACAATTTCTGTTGAAAGATCATGGCTATTTGACCTCTGACAACTATAACACAATATTTAAAATTATTAACTGCTAATTTCTAAAAAATTGCAACTCCTTCGGCCACGCGTCTCGTACGCTTATGATTATTACCATTCATTTATCATGAAATTAAAATATTTTTGGTTGAAGAAATTCAATAAAAATATTAAAGAAATAAATTATCGATCTGAATAAAGAAAATAATAAAATAAGATTTAGATAACACAAATAATTTCAAGTTCAGATTTTGTTTCATCGCAGTAAAATCAACACTCGAGGTTAAGGTTGAATCAGAGGTATATGTACTGATGTGTTTTCACAAATTTTCATTCATACTTAGCCTTGAAAATTTTTGCAGTGTGAAGCCATTAGATTATGTTATACTCTGAGAACCATGCAATCAAGAAATTAATACTGACTTATGTCTATGTAAAAACCCTACGGGAAATGTTTAAGCAATTTGTCCTATTAGGTAATATTTTAAATTATTTTTCTGTATGGTTACAAACACCATACTATATTGTTTTTAAACAAATTTATATTTAGGGTGTTCAATCAAAAAAAAACACTTAGGCTATCGAATCGAGAAAATACTTAGGACTTTTATTGGTATGCGATTAAAGCCATTTTTTATTTTCGACATTTTAACGGAATGTTGGGCTCAGAGCCACGATTTAAATAAAAAATAAAAATTAAAGACTAAAGTAAAAATAATGGAACGAGTCACTGAAAATAAGCACGCACCGCAAGAAAATACCAAAAATTAATGAAAAACATATTAATTAAAACAAAATAAAAATATAACAAAATTAAATAAAACAAATAATTAATTAAAATCATTAAAAAAGCCTATAGCTGCAGCAAGAAACATATGAAAAGTAAAATAAACTGCCAAAACCTTGCAAAATAAGGTTTAGAAAAAACATAGGCAGAAGCGGCGACCAGAAAAACAAAACATGGGGGTAAAAATAATATTCTAAGAAAATAATAATAAAAATAAAACCTAACAATAAATTATTAATATATCAAAAAATAAAGAAAAATATATAAAAAATTACAAAAATATTTTGAAATAAATAAAATAATTAAAAAGCCCCAAAAATGGAGAAAGATCGCCCATTGGTCGCACACACGCATAAAAATAGTATATATACAGTGACGAAATTCATTAAACTTAACTTATGCCAATTTTTGAAAAAACTTGAATCATCACTATGATATTCTTAAAGCGTAAGGATCTTTATTATTTTTTATGTATGGTTACAAACACCATACTATATTGTTTTTAAACAAATTTATATTTAGGGTGTTCAATCAAAAAAAAACACTTAGGCTATCGAATCGAGAAAATACTTAGGATTTTTATTGGTATGCGATTAAAGCCATTTTTTATTTTCGACATTTTAACGGAATGTTGGGCTCAGAGCCACGATTTAAATAAAAAATAAAAATTAAAGACTAAAGTAAAAATAATGGAACGAGTCACTGAAAATAAGCACGCACCGCAAGAAAATACCAAAAATTAATGAAAAACATATTAATTAAAACAAAATAAAAATATAACAAAATTAAATAAAACAAATAATTAATTAAAATCATTAAAAAAGCCTATAGCTGCAGCAAGAAACATATGAAAAGTAAAATAAACTGCCAAAACCTTGCAAAATAAGGTTTAGAAAAAACATAGGCAGAAGCGGCGACCAGAAAAACAAAACATGGGGGTAAAAATAATATTCTAAGAAAATAATAATAAAAATAAAACCTAACAATAAATTATTAATATATCAAAAAATAAAGAAAAATATATAAAAAATTACAAAAATATTTTGAAATAAATAAAATAATTAAAAAGCCCCAAAAATGGAGAAAGATCGCCCATTGGTCGCACACACGCATAAAAATAGTATATATACAGTGACGAAATTCATTAAACTTAACTTATGCCAATTTTTGAAAAAACTTGAATCATCACTATGATATTCTTAAAGCGTAAGGATCTTTATTATTTTTTATGTATTTTGCTTATTTTAAGTTAATGTAAAGCTTTCCTTTAATTATACGTTCATAATGTCTCTGCATTGATAATTTCATTAATTAACATTCATTCTATATTTATATATTTATGTTCGAGTCCATTAAAGTACTATACATGTGTAAATAGCAGTTCATGGGACGGATCTCGTGCCAGCTGGTGGGTGAAAACCTCTAGTTGAGCTCGTGGGTCATGCCTCGTGAACACCTCGGCAGTCCGCAGTCGGGTCTGGCAATATGCACAGGACCGCTACGCAGGGCGCCGTTGTATAACTCGAAGCGACTGCTGAAAAGTGGCCGGAGCGAGTAGAACTAAAATCACGGGAAGGGCGTCATTCACTCAAAGGGATATTAGGTGGAATCATGAAATGATTGAGACACTATTTTTAAATCTCGAACCTATTATTAAATTTAGATCGGGTAGCAGGGATAAGTATGGGTGTGATAGACTAAACCGCCGAATTAACTCGTGAAAATAAAAGCGAAAAGTAATAATAAAAAACGCACCAAAAGCCTTTATTTTTGTTCTGAGACGCAAGTACATAAAAATCCACACATAAATACAAAAGGTTGAACGGTATTCTTAATAGTTGTCCGAATAGCTCGAGATTGCTTTACTGATGAACTGTTGACGCGATATACGACTTTTCCACAAATATTCCGGGTCCTAAGATAGAATTCCACGGAACGATAGCTAATCGCAGTATAATTAATCCCACACGATCAGAATGAGCAAACACAGAGTTTAAGGAAATAGAAAAGTCCACTTTGTCCACCAAACTTGAATTTCTCCCCGACAAGGTCGACCACCATCTGCATAAGTTACTCGTAGTCCCTGGGTTATCGAGAGGCTCTCTTGGACATCCTGTCGTCGCAGAAATATTCCGTTTTTCTAGCTAGTCCACGCTCCGATAATCATGACGATAAATTAGATTATTGATTCACGTTGTGTAACCGTTGATGATCAATGACACTAACGAGCCCACACATCTAATTACGAATCACAAAGTGTTGCAAATATCGATTTAAAATTTATCAAGGTAATGACATTACACCTTACTACCGTTGTGGATTTTACTTCAACCTTCAAGATCAGGGGACGTTAGGAGTTAATTCACACAAACCGGAGAAAACCTTTGTTAGTAAGCGTATTTTAAATTATCCTTGTTAATTATATCTCAGTTGTAAAGTCATTGTAATAAACTATACAATTCTCACGCTAAATAGTAAATTTTGCCTTTTAATTAAATTAAATCTCCTTTATTATGATTTCCGACATTATTAAAGTCCTAGTAACAATTCAGGTGTATTGAAAGTTTTGTTTTAGAAATGAAAATCCCCGACGATGACAATGTCGCTTTGATGAATTTTTCTTATTTTAATAAATTAAATAATTATTAATTCTGGGGATATTACCTTAATTAAAATGAAATATTATATTAGGATACTAGAGCGAGTATAAAACCAACTATACCGAATCTCAGTTCAGAAGTGATCGCTAATGCGGAAAATGTTAAATTTGCAGCGATGATTGGGGCAGGAACATCGTAGCATAACCACACTACGGAATACGCGGCGTTTAAACCTGTCAAGGTTAACCATAGTAATAGCATCAATATAACCCAGGATGATGTTTAGGGGTCCAAATTTCTGGATAACCGTGTCAATAGTGATACACAACTTCATGCAAAGGTCCTAGTGTCACGTGAATAAATCCTGATCCTAGCCACCCAACATTAAATGATAGTCCCCCAAGTAATTGTAAACTATAGCTATGGGTAATGTAAATTGGGGAACCGCCGGACTAATTAACATTCATAAAGTTCTTCTGCCGATACTCTCGTCGAATTTTTTCCTTTTGCTCTCAATAACTCTCTATTTCTTGAACCTTTCTTTTTATCTATAGACATAAGTTCTCATTCCAATTCAACAACCAATGATCTGCCACGGATTCCCCGGTTATCTCCATCAGTGATAGCACTAAGACACAGATACGAGGAGTTGAAGCAGCAACATACCGCGCTTCAGACCAAATACGAGCGGGTAAAGGGTACCTGGTTAACTCAAACCCGGGAGGAGTTAATAGCAGAATCCCGCAGCCAACGGCTACTGATAAAAGAGCAGGCTACCGCCCTGCGTCAGGTATTCACGGACGTAGAGCTTCAGACTCACGTCCCGGGGAGTGTTCGAGCCCGTCAGCTGAACATAATCCCAGTGCATCACCTACCTATCATCGGACTCCCGTCAAACCCAACAGCCTCTACTCCTATATCAATTGAGTCACCCCAAGTTCTGGTGGTGGAACCGCATGCCCACCCGGCCCATCGACGGCCAAACCGAAACAGGCGACGTCGCGACCGTTGTCGCCGGGAAACGGAGCCCATCGAAGGCCCATGCCGGATCGATGACCTGCCGCCCCCTTATCAGGAATTTGAGATTCCGGGGCCAGATCCGGACATACTTTATGCCCCTAGCGCAATCTTTCCGTCGCTTACTTCCCCCATCCACATAAATCTCGTGGATGAGGATTCGGACTCACCCCGAGTCATTCGAGTTCTGGACCGGTTGGGATTAGATCCGGATGATATCGCTGTTCTCACCGGCGATACTACTATAGCCTCCTATTCAAGCGAAGTCGCGGGACCCTCAACTCGTGTCGATGGAAATTGCAACGTCAGTCCCCCACCACACCGTCCGGCCAAACGTAGGTACCTGCCTACTGGCATGGATGCCGAGGACGATTAGGCTTAAAACGGATTGTTTTGTCGCTTCTTTAAATCGTTACATCTATGTTTAATGCTTCAATATAATTATTTTTTCTTTGTTGTTTTGTTATTCTCCGGATTAGGCTCAATTTTGTTAGATCAAAGTCGGCGAAATAACAAATATTGTTGACGATAAATTGGCAGACTGATTTTGTAAAATGAATGTGTAATGTAAATACGCCCTACGATTCTCTCAATTTAACGGGCGTAAATATAAAGGGTCCTGGGTATATTTCGTAAGTAATAAGCGTAAGTCCTTCCAGCGGCAGCGGAGAATTCGGGGAAAGCGAAGGTCATTCGAGGAGTAGTGTTAGTGATAGCGCTCACTTGCTCGAGTGGCATTCGGCTATTGTGTACAGCACCAACATGATCTCGGTCATGGGTACACAATGGTGATCCTAAATCGTGCGGCGTATTGGGAAGACATCCCTAGGAGTCAAATGCGAAGGGCACACCAATAGGATAAGTATTAAAGTCGAGTAAAGATTCCCATACGTCCAACAGGAACAATAAGCTTAAAAGAAAAAATTAGCACTTCATTAAAACAAAATTTTAATTAAAAAAACTTAACCCTCAACGCTTTAAAAATTTTCAGGTGAAAAATTCGTCGGTTTACTTTTATAAACTGAGATGTATCTTCGTGGTAACACAGAGTGCATCATAAACCTGTCTAAAGATTTTAGATTCTGGGTGTAGTTTGAGCGATCACGTCGAGACCCAATTAATGCTGAACTATGCTTTTGCAGGTTGAACCCAGGTCAACTCACGTTAAGGTCTGCCAAACAAAATTTAAATAACTTTTAGATTTTGTCACCTTCGTATGGTAACCGCATGTCACACCAATACCCAAGGTTTGTTTGAACAATCCAATTAAAAGTATGAATCAAACTAGATTTAGAGAAGTCAGAAAGATACATCCGTCGAACGTGGTTTAACACGTTCGCCCCTCAACGTCACTTATATGTTACGTTGTAGTTTTGCCTGAAACTCATGCCACTTAGCTACAATCTCTGATAAGTAAATTTGTTTTATTTTTAGTCTCTGTTAGAGTATAAGACAGATTTGTTTGCAACCGTCTGTGGATGTCAAGTTTTATAAATATTTGGCATTTTTACGGTATTCACTGAATAAATGAAGGTAAAAATTACTTCTATAATTTCTCAATGTTTACTATTATAATACGATCTAATTAGATTTTTTTCAGAATAGAGCGAATAAGAAACAAATGGATGAATAGTGTGCAAGTGCCTAAAAATAGATTCCTATGGTGGAATCGAACAAGTGACATATAAGGTTTTATATCACTAGACTTAAAACTTTATGACCTACAACAATTGTTAATTTTGACTTGTAGATAATTAATCCATAATCCATAATTATAGAGAATGCTACAGTCACACCTCACTTATTCATAGTCTATAAGAATGTGGGGCACTATTAAAATCCCACTCTGTTTTGTTAAATATTTCAATAATAAACTGACAAGATTGCTTAACTACAGGAACAAGATAGTCGAACAAATGTCTGCATTTATATGGCAGTAAAACATTTAGGGATACGCCAATTTACCTTGTTAAGCCTTAACTGATTTTTTTTGTCTATAATAACTGAAAATTATTGAGAAATTAATTTACTTGCATTAAGCTAGCACCTTAAGGTTTATGTTGACCTTACAAAATTGTAAATTTTATCTTCAAAAATAAAACAATTCTTCTTACGTATCTCATTAAGTTTCATAAACAAATAAATTATTTTCTTTTAACATTTTTCCTTTAATTACTTATTTAACCGTTTTTTTAATGGGTGGCAAAATATAATGATTTCAATAGTGGGCGTCGAATAGTAAAATTTGAGAACTTGGAAATTATAGAAAAAGTCAAAAGTGCATTCAGTCCTCATCAATCCATAAAATTATCAACCAATCAAAAGAAATAATATAAAAATACCTACACAATCCTCACAAATCCTGTCAATCAATAGAAGATAAAAATTCACCCGGGCTCAATCACAACCTCCATTCATATCGACAACAAATTAATAATAGCGCAATTGAGCCACCAGCAAATACACGAAAAGCGCTGTACTGATTAAAAACAAAATAAAATAATAATCACCGAACATCGAAAATAGCCTAAGAAAGATTCAAATACGATATAAATGGCTAATTGACCTCGATCTCAGCCACATCGAGATCTGGATAATCATCGCAGCTGGAATTGCCTTCCGATTGGTTGTAGAAACTTGTCGAGAGCAAGAATAAGCAACTTCTGGCACGCTGAACTGTTTCTATCTCGATAACGTGGCATCGCAGCGAATCATGGCTTTGCTCCAATTGGGGCGATGAAACTGTTATCCGAGAGTCAGTGATGAAGCTCCTAGCTCTGTGGCGGGATTTGTGTGACTTGGTGAATTTTCTGAATGAATGTGCTGACCTACAACAATCAATTGGATAATTATCGTACGTTCCGATGGCCATTATGGACTTACTTTGTGTCCTGACTTTCAGACTGCTCGTTTAAAATCGGGCTCTGGATCGGTTTGAAGGCAGAATTCTCGGTTTTTATTGTGTTACCCGACGACCGTGGACTGAAGGTTCGAACCTGTTTTAGATACTATAATTACAGTTTCGTTGATGTCGTAAATAATCTACAGCTTTTGGCGTTGCAAAGTCTAGCGTTGCAATACCTTTCGGGCCTCATAACTAACTCTATTGTTTATCATTTACATGTATTCAACAGGTACAGGCTCAGTGTATATGAAGTGTGTGAATTATTAATATCAACTCCATGTTCAGCATCTAATTTATGGAGATACACAAAGGGACATTTAATAGGATCCACGACAACATTAAATTGCTTTTCATTGACTAGTAGTATGTCGAATATTGAACGACAGAAGAGAGAAGACTTTTATTCTTATCATATTTTTAATTCTGACAAAATCACTTTCAATAACTTCGATTATTCAATTTTGTTTACCTACAGTAGATATTCTGCTATAATCTCTATACGTATTTCGACCTTATACTATAGACCAGGGGTCGGAAACCTTTTAGCTGTGGTGTGCCAAGCCACACTGCCAATTAATTCAGGGTGCAACTTTATTTTTTTACAAATAAGTAATGACTATCTGGTTTGTTTTATATATCAATGGTAAAAACCAACACTAAAAAAGTACACGTTTCCATTGGTGTCACAACAGAACGAAACTCATTTTAAAAAGACCCGCTCAATTCCACGACAAGAGTCCGAAGAAAGTTACGGGGTTAGATTTACACTTTCATTGAAAGCCCCCACAGCAACACATGCAAGATCTAAGGCTTTTTAATGCCACGTGTCAACGCAACAGATGCCAGTGATATTATTTGACGTTGTATGGAAAATTGGTGTTTAATAAAGTAAAAAACTACCATTTCAATACCAATACATATTTTTATGTAATAATATTAAAGAATATATGTGAAACCGCCTTTAGCAGTATAAGAGTCGCTATTACCCAAACCAATTTGTAGTGGTGTATAGAGTACCATTAACAACTCCACCGCGTGCCAAATCTGGTACATGTGACATAGGTTGCCGACCCCTGCTAGAGAAATTTCACACAGGAAAAAATTAAATGATTGCACCCAATCTCGGTTCACAAAAATTTCTATAGTAATAAATCTTAACAATGACAATAAATTGCATTCATCAAGTAAAATAAATTATGAAACCATTTCTGATGCTTACATGGAATTAACTATTTCACATAGAGGAAACTAACGAAATATGTAAGTTTGTCTTTAAAATTGAGTTAGCTTAAAGAGATTATTGCGATAAAAATGAATAAATAAAGTTATTAAAGCGTTTTTAGCAAAATCAAAAATGGGACAAGAATAAAAGTCATATTTCTTCAATTTCGTTCAATATTCGGAATGCTGCTATCCGCCAAGAAGTTAATATAGAACTCCAGAAGTTCGATTATAATAATTTAAGAAATTAAAAGTTGAATTTATATTTTCGAATTAATTTTATTTTTGTTATACTAATACAAGCTCCATTTTGATTTATACATTTCATTTCAAATCTGTTTTATTATACGTCCATAAAGGATGCATCCTAATACGAAAATAATTTCTGTTATTATGCTCAATATTGGTATTTTTATTTTAAAACCCAAATATTACTTTCTATAATAAAATATATATAAATGATTTCTTTTTACACTCTTTATGACGTTTTCTTAATTTTTAATATTTTTGTAGTAAATAAAATGTTTGAATATTTATTTTGAATACTTATTTTTATTTTTAGTATGACTAATTATTAAAGTTAATAAATATTTTTAAGTAAGGGGCCATCCAGGTTTTATGTATAAAATTGGAATCTACAATTCCATATGTGGTCCATAAATTTTTATAAACAATAAATTTGCAACATGATTAATTAGAATACATAATCTTCTTTCCAATACGATTAAATTCATGCTAATGAATCCGCTCGTATTCTGAAGCTATAATTTTGAAATATTTTTTTAAAATCTTCTGAAATTTTACGACCACCACAAGCCAATTTATCTCTGAAGGCATTTAAAGTTTTACCTAAAGGTAAATTAAAGCGCTGGCAGAGAGATTCTACTTCCTTTTCTCCAAAATTCATATTAATTTTGGAGGGCCATTCGATTGATTCAAGAATTTTCGGAAACAAAAAAATTAAACTTTCACTTAAAAATCAATAATTGCACTTTTAAATCAATAAAAATAAAAATTGTTAAAAATCAACAATCAAAAATCGAGTAAATCAATAATATATGTTATGAATTCGTGAGACGGGTGGTGTGTTGATAACCAGTGCGCGGTAAATAAGGGTGGCATGGCGGCTTAAATATACCTACTACCTATAAGTCGAAATTCCTTCTGAACCAGAACAATTTTCAGGTGTAGTGTTTAACCTATTCCTCATATTATTAATAATACTAATTAACAATGTATTTCTGTGAATCAAATTTAACTTTTATCATCTGTCAACAAAATTGAAGATAATTGCATTATTTCAACAACACAAGCTACTTCCAACAAATTCTTTTCTGTCTGAGGATCTTTTTAAATATTCTAAATAATTGATTGTGCTGCGAATAAATTTGTCTGTATATACTATTGAAGTTTCTCGTTTTTGCAATGTTTCTGATAGAAAAGATAGCTCAAATAGAACATTATAAATTAAGGCCAAATCTTGAAGAAATTGTTTTGATATTATTTTATATAATCCACTGAACATGGATTGTTCAGTTTTAGTGTGGTTTTTCTGTTTACTCGCAATTTCCAAATGATCACATAAAGATGGTCAAACTGCTGATAGTCCTAAAGCAGCTTGCCACCCCTCTGACGTTAAATATACGTCCAATAAATTTAAATTCTAACACCGAGGGCAGTTACACATGTTTCAATTTCTCTGATTTTTTGGAGATTGACTATATAAGGAGAATAACTCGTCCATAGGTATTTGAAAATGATTACTTTCCGATTTCTAAAGTAGATATATTACACTAAAATTGCTAATATGAAACACACAATTGATAAAAGAGAGAGAAACCTCTAACGTTTGTATCAATTGCTTCGCTTTTTTAACTCGATTGTTCTCAAACTTTCTAATTTAGCACACTGGAACCCTTTTGATTTTGTTACGAACCCACGTAAATTTGCAAAAATAATGACAATAATTTGACTATATTTACAAATTGAAAAACCATCCATACTGAAAAAACTAAAGGAACACAGATCCGGTTCTGGAAAAAGATACCGCAACGACGTTCCGCCACGCTCCGGCCTCAATACACCACCACCCCTACACCCTTAAAATTATCTAGGATGATAGGAAATTTTATGTAGATCAAGAAATATGTAGCCCACCTACTGCTCCCTACGAAAACCTTCAAAATTAAGTAGGTCAACAAATATTTTGATAGAAAATTATGTAGGCCAATCAATATTTTCAAAAAATTTTCTAAGTAATTTTTAACATAGAAAAAATTTATTTGCAGTTGATAAAAAATTTTCTAAGTTTTTAAAAACAGCCAAATTTTTAAATTCTATAATTTCTAATTTTATAAAAAAATTATATTTTATTAATTGTAATTTTGCAATTGCATTACATGGTAACCCCTGTAATTTCAAATTTATATATTCGTTTTTAAATTGTCATTTGCTCATTCATACCTTTTACCTGGAAAATATTGATTTTTTCAAATTTTCAATAGATCTGCATTTTGAATTTTAATTAATTTTATTATATGGATTTTCGATCGGTTTTTTGTGCACTTGATTTCTTATCATTTACATAAATCCAACTAATTGGAGTAAGGAAATTAATCCTTTTTGGACAAATAAACCGAACTTACCTCAGGCATCATTGAACTAAAAGTGCAAAATATTGGGGTGCCGCGAACGGCAACTGGTTTAGTCAGTGCATTACGATCGATTTCAAAACGAGGAACAGGAGGCGAATTTGCTGCGAGATTCATTGTGTCTGACAAATGGCTGCCAGTAATGATATGCTTGTAAAATTGATGATTCTGAAAAGAATAATATATACCAAAATTGTCCCATAATTAGTCAGAAGCGCAAGGATTATAGCACAATTATAAAATGGTGTCATACACAAATTTGTAGAGTTGCGAGCGATAAATGTTATCATTATGTTAGGCTCATAAAATTAGGAAGTATATCGTATTTCATATTTTTCATTATTTATTCTACGAGTTTAATATAATGGGATGTAGTATTCATAATTGTTTCTATATATTCAATAGACACTTGCAATATTTCAGTAACGCTTAGTATCGATGAGTTCTCATTTAACAATTATATGCTCACTTATGTGATAAAAGTGTTATTTTAGCATATTTTTTAATATCATATCGATTGAACATTTTGAAATTCTGGAGATAAAGGGACACCAGTATAGGATTTTTTGCAGAAAAGATAATAAAGTGTTGGTAGTGACAAATAACATGTCTATACAACCAAAACCCTTCCTTTTTTGAAAATGTTATGGTCAAGGTCGAAATGGTATTAACTAAAATAGATTAAAGGTCATTAGAGGGTGACAGTGGTGTTTAAAGACATTTTACTATCTCAATCTGCTTTGCTATAAATAGAAAGAATTAATAATATAAAAATTTATGAGATCATTCAAAGTTGGTTCGAAGTTGGTCAAACAAAGTTACCGTTGGGACAATGTGTGTTGAACGAATAAAATATATACAAACCCTATATAAAAGAATAAAAATCAATGCGAAAGAACAAGATAAACTATGAATTTATTATTTTTAGGCCTATTGGTGTTTACCACACACACTGAGTATTCGTTCGTATCCGTAAAAGTTATTTGTGCTTCCCCATAGAGGGGTCAATAGCATCTGGGCCTCATAGAACCTATAAAGCCTACCATGTTGGATAAGTTAACTGCCAGCACATTATACAACATAATCTTTCGATACATTGTGAATGCACGAACACGGAAATTTTTTAATTTTACAGTAAATTGTAATTCTGTGTGGGTGTAAAGATAAAAGACCTTTCAAAAAATACCATTTGTAAGGAATTTTGAAGGTCATCTGGGAAAACTTAGCATTTAAATTTGTGAATGAGTCTTCATTCTAATTTCTGGTTTGGTGAAAGTTCTACGCATTTCTTTTATGTAAATTGTGTCACACCTGAAGTGAGTTTATAAACAATTTTTTCGAAAACAAAAGCAGCTGGTAGTAGATCATCAAAAAAAATTGCAGTGGAAAATATCGAATTATCAAGATTACCTTTATTGCGATTATAAGTCGCAGAAGCGATGGGAATCTGACGAATTTGAGTAACTAGTATGCAATTTATGTTGGGAATTTTGGTTTTTAAGCATATTATTTAAAGTTTAATATATTAATGGTTTGTCGTTCATTATATTTTCCAAATAATGTTACTTTAAATGTATTAATAAAAAAATTTTAATTAATAAATTAAGATTGGTAAAAGAGCACATGAGAAAATTTCTATATGAATTAAATTTATAAATATTGAGGTAAAAGAAATATAACATAAACCAGTGAATTCTATCACATTTGTTTTGGTTACTTTCCTACTACATTTGTTAATTAAAACCTATTTTTATCTTTCTAAATATATTAATTAATTTAAGCTATAAATTTAAATAATTATTGAAATTGTCTTTATCCTAGTTTCCGGACATCTTCAGCATTTAATTTATTTATAATATTATGTCTCTTATATCTCACCCTATAATAGGAAACATGATTATCCCAATGATTAATCGGAAATACATAATTAAAACTGCGAAAAAACCACTAAATGATAAAATCTAGCAAATATAATCAGCAGGAAGTGTTGATAAACAAAGGCAGTCATGCATAAATGAAATTGAAAAATTTTCACAAAAATGGCAAATCAATAAATCGTTATTCGAGCAGCATATAATTAATAAAGCAGATGAAATACCGTGAATATTCACTCAGTCACGATCTGATCAAAGCGTTACCTATTATAAAATCGAAAATCTTTATCATGAAAGTTTCGTTATCGATACTTGATTGAATTGCCTTAATGGAAACCAAATTCCGTGATAATCAGAATGTCAATAAACATTTTGGATTCAATAACAAGTTAAAACTGGTAATGTCCACCAGTTTGCACATTCCAGTACACAGATTTTCCTTAATCTGACACCCAAAATGTCCCATTAGACCGTTTCGACTAAATTATCAACTGAATTCTTTACATGTGAAATCCTGCAATTTTAATTTGTGAATATTTAGAATTTATCACAAAATTGAATTGGACAATTTTATATGATAAACTGAAAGAACAAATTTGTTTTTATAGTTTATAATTCTGTTTTAAAAAGAATTCTTTATCTAGCCAAATCAAACATGACAAGTGAAATCTTACGGGGAAAACATCACATTTAAAATATCCAAATAGAAATCAAAAATAACTTCAATATTATAATTAATTGTATATGAGTATGTATTTACAGTGAATCCCAGTTTATCCGAATGTCTTTTATTCGTAACTCGCCACATCTGGAAAAATGTAGTCGATTTTTAAAATTCTAGATTCAATTTTTTAGGTTTCATTATCAATAACCTAATCTAAAGGTAGCCCAAATCCTTTCAGATATATTATATTCATATGGCTAATACATTATGTCATCAAAATATAATTTTTTTATTTCGTTTTTATCTATTTAAAACAATACTGAAAAATTTTAGTGTCAAAAATAATGAGTTTTAGTTAAATATCTAAAACATATGAAACAATAAAACTGTTAAATATTCCTCCATATAAAAAATATTTATTATTTTCATAATTAAAGTAAAATCATAATAATGTACCTTAAATTCATTTCAAAAATTTAAATTTATACCAAATTCTTTTGTAAATGTGTTTATTATTTTAACGATATAAATTTAAAAAATTGATACAAATGAACAAAAATAGGTTTTTAAACAAGAATTTAAATTGTCAAATTCAATCGACATAAATTAATTAAAAAATAATAAAATAATTTGAAAATAATACAATATTTTATTTTAAATCAATTAATTGAATTATTCTTGTATTAAAATGCATGTTTTAAGGCTATTTTGGATTTTGTGACTTATTTAGATTTTTATTCTTTTTTTGTCTCAGGATATTAAGTATAAGAGGTTTAGATTATATTGCGTTACTCAGGATACCACATACAAATGTTATTGCTTAGCGTTCGGAACCCGTTGCTGAATAACATTTGAAAAGCTGTGAAGTTGAGAGCGTGGATATGTGGGGTTAGTGATTTGCGACCTTGACCCCAAGCATACAACCTTTCGTACACTTCAATGGTTACCCGTTGCTAAGCAACATTGGTACTGCAATCACTGGTAAGCTCTGCTCTCAGAACTCCTAAGTGTTGGGTTAGTGGTTTCTAAGCTTGACCCCTTTACATACAATGCTTACCACCCTCCAATGGTTAGCCGTTGCTAGGCAACGTTGGAACTGTAACTACTGGTTATGAGACCGCCAAAGATGAGCTTTACTGTAGAACTGCTAAGGCCCGGCCTCATAGTGGGTCCAACACACTACCGATAGAAGGTCTATGTGCGATTTTTTACTCCGGTCCCTTCCGTCTGTATCCGATACTTTAGAGGACTAATTCTTACACGAACCCCACTCACATAATTCCAATTAAACAGCTTTATTTGCCAAATTTAATAATTAACAAAACAAAATAAACGAAAGAAATAGCGAGAATAATTTATTTATCAGCACGTCAATAAATGGTTAAGCCAGTCAAACTCAATTTTTGTCTCCGAATTGCTGCGTACAACTTTTCGAACTTTCTGCCTTCCCTGGGCTTCGCTGATGCTGGTTTGGCCGTGCTTGTCGCCTCCCTGTACGCTAGTTAAGCCGGCGCGAACACTAATGGATACATTATGGCGTCGCCCTCCTGGCAAGCCAATAGTGCCACTTCCAAACTGCGTATTTGTGTTTTCTGAGTTTATAATAGTTGTCTTTCCTCCGCCCATCAACGCTGTGCCGCGGTTAATCGTTGGTAGAATGCTTTTACTTTGGTGTGTTCCACCCACGATGCACGATCATCTGAATCTCACGTGTCATCTGAAGCAACTGGCGGTGAAGCTCAGCATTCTCCCTGCGTAATTTTATTAACTCTTTGCTTAGAGTCTTGAGCGAATTTGTATCTACAATGAAATTATTCGTCAACAACTTCGCAGCTTTGATCATGAAATTCTCATTAATTATTACTATTGTTGGGCTAAGACACAAGTTTGTTTAAATGAATCGGTAATACACACGCAAATACAACATGCAGATTTAAAATCGGACCCATAAAACACCAACTAACCATGCTAAAAGAAGAGAGAGAAAACAATAAAATATAAAATCGAGAAACATAAAAGTAAATTAAAATAATAACAAAGTGCAACAAGATCCGCACGAAATAAACATAAAAATAACACGTGCAAAATTAATAAAATTAAGATTAGAATATACTAGAAAATAACAAGGTCAAATTTTGTTTTACTAAATCAAATTTAACACGCAAGGTTAGGGTCATACAATAGGTATATATACCGATTCATTTTCACATAAAAAAACCTAGTCTTAACCCGTGTTAATCAGTTGTTGGGCCAGAACAAAAACGGCCTTGAAAATTGTTTAAATGCATCAGTAATACAGCACGAAAACCCAGCACCAAGATAACTTAAAATATAACATGCAACACGAAATAAACATTTTAAAATCTGAGAGAATATAAATAAATATAAAATCAAAAACATAAAAGTAAAATAAAATAAATACAAAATCCATCAAGAACCGCACGAAATCTACATAAAAAATAACATAATAACAAAAAAATTTGACCGTAAAATGACCATTTATATAAAAGTAAAAATTAATGAATTAAATGAATAAAAATAAAATATTTTTTGCTGAATAAATTTAATTAAATGTGTTAAAAATAAATTACCAATTTAAATTAAGAAATTAATAAAAATTTAATTTAGATAACACAAATAATTTCAAGGTCAAATTTGTTTAATCGCAATAAAAATAACACGCAAGGTTAAGGCCAAATTATAGGTATATATACTGATGTGTTTTGACAAATTTTCAGCCTTATTTTTCAGAAAAAAAATTTTTTCAGTCCAAATCGGTTGGTGTACATTGCAGCTGTTAGCCGTGCATTCAGGCAATTAACACTGGTAAGTGTTTTGCCTGAACACGATAACTTTCAGTTGCTGTACATTGACATATATGTGAATGAATTCTTTGTGAATTTACCGACCAGTTATGAGAATATAATGAAGCGATGAACAGTGTTTATGAACTCCCGATTACTATGGGAGATATGTCATGCCAAATGAAACATGTATGAATTTATTGACCAGTTATGAGAATATCTGAACGAGTGCTTTGTCGGTTTATTGACAAATTGATTAAAGAATGAAGCGATGAACAGTGTTTATACCAACGAACTCCCAATTACTAAGGGAGATGTGTCATGCCAAATAAAATATTTCTGAATCGAAACTTTTAACAAACTGAGGTGGTAAAATTTATTTATTATTTCTTTTCCTGCCCACAGCCAAAACATAACGCAAATAGTAAAATAAAACACCTTATCGAACTGTGTAAGTGCGGTGTAAGTCCGCGAATAGTTCGTGCCCGTGAAGGCTACGGCGTGAGAACGCAGTAGCTGGAACGTCAATATTGTCCATTTATAGGGGAAATTGAGAGGTGGGGAAGTAGTTTTTGGCTGCTCCTTTGCCATCCGTTTCCTGAAAAATAGTCCAAAAATCTTTAACAACAATCGGCTAAAAATCACTAACACTGAGTAGTCCAGTGTGCACTCATCAAATATAACATGAACATACATATATCTTAAGAACAAAGAGATGTAAAGGGTAGCGGGGTAAATTTCGAAATCCTTGCAACAGTTAAAATGAAAAGCCGTCGGAAAAAGATTAATCCGAACGACTAAAATCATGAAAAATAATGTTTTGAATAATATATAACGATTAAATAAATTATGTTGAATTGAGACGGAAAACATGGGCAGAACGCTGCGCAAATTTTCGGAAATAGTTAAAACAGTAAAATAAGGGCGGAACGCTGCTCAAATTTTCCGAATTAATTAAAATACTTATCAACAATAGCAAAATAAAGGTAGGATATGGCTCAGTAATTGATGAGATATCGGATAAGACCGTAAAATAAGGGCGGAACGCTGCTCAAATTTTCCAAATTAATTAACATACTTCAGCGAATATTGTAAGGACAGGGTGGAGTGCGGCTCAATTGTTAGTATGATAATCCGATAACACCGAAAAATAAGGGTGGATCGCTGTTAAATTTTTTCTAATTAACAAAATACTTTATCGAAAATTATAAAATAAGGATGGGTTACGGCTAAATTTTATATAGGTAAAATATTTTTTTAAAGCTGAGGAATAAGGACGAATCCCTACACAAAAAATTGTTAATAATAATGAGAATAATTATAATAATAATAATAATAATAATAATAATAATAATAATAATAATAATAATAATAATAATAATAATTATAATCATAGTACTTATAATAATAATGATAATAATTATGATAATAATAATAGTAATAATAATAATAGTAGTAATAATAATAAATATAATGGTAATTTGAGTAATAAGAACAATAATGAATGTAATAGTAGTAACAATTAATAAAGGTAATACATATAATAGTAACAATGATAATGCTAGTATCGATAATAGGGAACATAGTAGTTATAATAGGGATAAGGGTAAGAGAGATACTGTATGGATATTTAACATAATAAAGGATTTACAGGCTATAGAAAATCATCAACACGGACAACCATAAGAAGGACCGTGGAAATAGACGTAATGATAAATGATATGAGAGTATAGGTTAACAATTGAAGAAGATAGGAGACTAATGGGACCTAAAAATCGAAATCGAGCATAGGCCTTTTATCGGCAGCTCGTTGAACCCATGGATCGTTCGGTCAATTATAGCATTAGCGATAGCGCTCACTTTTTGCGGACGATCTGCCACTCGAACACAGTTCCAACGTTGCTTAGCAACGGGTGCCGAGTGGTAAGCGAAAGAAATTAGTATGGGGTTGTCTGGGTAACAACCATATAGCTTCAAAATATCAACACCCAGAAACGCACCACAGTTTGATTCAGTTTTGCAAACTTGAGCAGATTTCTTTAACCAGAACTCAAATTTTCAATGTGAGTGAAGAAATGTTCGAAAACTTTCTCCACGTCGCGCCCAGACAACCTCACGAGAGCTCTGTTTGAGGCGTCGGCGTCGGGAAAGGATTGTATGTGCAATGTATAGAACCATATATGCCAATTATGAACGTGTATTTATGCCAGTTATATTTCAATAAATGCTTGATTCAGAAAATCTCATGTCGAAATCTTTTCCGTCCCACAGCCGACACATCACCGCAAGTCAATAAAATCTACACACCCCAACCAAACTGTGTAAGTGCGATGTAAGTCCGCCAATAGTTTGTGCCCGTGAAGACTACGGCGTGAGAACGCAGTAGTTGGAACGTCAATATAGTTCGTTATAGGGGAAATTGGGAGGTGGTGAGTTAGTCTTTTGGCTACCACTCCGCATTCCATTTTCGGAAAATTCGACCTAAAATCTTAAATGACAATCGGCTCAAAATCACCACACCGAGTAGTCCAGTGGACACTCGTAACGTTTTAATATTAACATAGTTAACCCTAATATCAAATAAAAGGGAATGACTGGAAGGGGCGTCGTAAATCATTGCTAAAGTCTTAATTTTAATCAAATAATAAAAATATGGTAAAGTAAAGATCATAAAAAGTATTGCTATAGTCTCAGTTTTAACCAAATAATAATAATAAACATAATAAAATAAAGATCATAAATTTCATTACTATAGCCTCGATTTTTAATCAAATAACAAAATTAATCATAGTAAAATAAAGATCATGGATTTCACTGCTATAGTCACGTTTTTTAAATCTATAGTAACTGAAAAAAAATGCTTAAAGTCACGATTTATAATCAGATCCAAAGCCAAGGACCTTAAAATTTATTGCTACATCCACGACGGAGTACTTGCAGGATGAAATCACTAATAGTAAATACTGAGAAATAAGCTCCCTCACCATAACCACAACGGGCTGAATGTATAATAAAATCGTTAAAGATAACAGTAATAAACCTCCATTAATATGATCGTACGCGAATATTAAACGACCATAATAGTAAGACCAAACACTGAGATCGCAATTAAATGAGGGAAAGATAAACGTAATAAGGGAGGAAACAAATTAAGACAGGTCTCAGTGGTTTTATCCCCGAATACATACTTAAATAACAAAATTAGAAATAGAAATAGTTTGTGATAAAAATTCTCAGTTAATACAATTTCAATTAAATGCAAATTAAGTAACCGTAATATTTACCGAAAATTAACTTCAAGTGCGACTAAGACATGCGCCCAAAACATTTTAAAAATTAATACCGCAACATGTGACATTTAGATTCAACTTCAAAATTACAATGGTCCATACGTCAATGAGGACCGTAAGATAGGCAAGATACAGGAGGATAAGTTCCACGAATTCCGTAATCAATCTTCTCAGTGACAACAAATAAGACCTTCATTAGAAAATCAACAGTAGACCGGATAGAGTTAGTTAGATCCACGAGACAATGAATTAATCTAGACTACGCGATGACATCAATGGAGTAGGTAATCATTTTGAGAATGGAAACTCTCACACCAGATATCTGAGAATTGGCCAATATATCGTTGAAAACTTGATTCGGTCATTCTATTGGTTGAGCATTCACGGAATAACCACAACTAGAGTCCAATCTAATTACAAAATAAGAAAAATGCAGATTATTAGTTATCTAACTTTTCCGTTCTCTAGACGGCGTAGGGGTTTAAAATCAGCTTGATTATAAAGTTACACGTTGGAAAATAAATGTCGGCGCACTCCTACTCGAGCAAACTAAAAATTAAGAAAATGTCCTGACTAATTCAAATTGCACCACTGGTTGAATGACAGCGGGTATTAATGTAAATATCCACTAATGGGGAAGCAAAAATATCAATGGAGACATGCCAGAAAACAGTTCGGATAGGAAAAGACGCGTGGCGATATCGATTAGAAACACTAAGAAAATGTGATATTAATTGTAATTACCAGGAATAATCAAATGGACTTGAACTTAATAGAAGTCATTAAATTGAGAGTTACGATTACGTGGCACTTCCCTGGAGTTTAATATAAATTCGAGCTTAGTAATGAATTCACTCACTTTGCAATCGAACTAAATAACTATGAATCCACGAGATAAATGGCAAAGAAATGGGTAAACCAGCGATTTTCGAGGAGAAACTAATGTTATGATGGGAAAGAAGCTATCCACGCCACAAGACGGTAAGTTCCTTATATTAGCAAGTCTATTTAATCTGTAAATTCATGTGAGGGCCAACTGGAGAGATAGAACCGACCAAACTATGCTTGATTTCTGGAGACAATTCGCGACCTGTATATGTAGTAGTATCTAATCAAATGCTCCGTAGGATCCCAGGATTTTTGTTGTACATCAAATAAAAAATACCAATTATGTTATGAAGTTATTACTACTAATTGAATATTTTTAAAAGTTCACCTCTTGACTCGTTCACCTGACAAATGCCCAGTAATCAGCTCGACCAAAAGTTGACAGCGTACTCGCTGAGTGACTAGCATGGAGCATTAATTGAAGATTACCGATTACAATGCTGATGACATCACATCGAGAACGAACAAAATCACCTCGAGAGTCCCAATAACTCGGATGACAAACGTTTTCCCAACTCCAAGTGAAAGCGAACGTGCATAGTAGTATAATGACAACGTGAGAAAATTCTCGGACAGAGGTAAACCATCATGAGTTCCGAGGTGTCCATAGGAAGACTATGAGTAGCCGACTAAGTCAAGCATGTATGACAAATGCCGTTAGTAAGATAAATGAATGTTTTCTAAAATATGACGGATAGGAAATAGCTGAATCACGAGATGACACTTGTGACAAAAATTCGTGCCAATACCCTTTCGAGAATCTGACAGTCAGACTTACGCAGTTCACCGTCCAATAGATATCTCACTACTAGCACACACAATCGTATTTTACATGTTAAATTTGTAATAAATAATAGTAATACAAAGCGTGTATATGTACCTTACTAAATAACTTAATGATTAAAATCTTGTAGATCATTCTTGGATAGACGCGTCCCGCGTCACCGTGCGATTTCCTGCACGATCGACGCCAGATGTCGACAGGCCAAATGGGATGCGGGATTCTCAGTCTCGCCAGTAAGGGAATCTTGCGCGGGCACACATAGAGATGACCGAGAAGTAGACCTACCTTTTGTGGCCAGCAAAAGAGAGCCTGGCCGCAATCCAGCCCGAGAAATTCGAGGGCAAGCGGAATTCTTATTAGCGCGTTTGGAGGAACACCAGCGCCAAACCAATCGACAAGTGGACCGTGCAAGGCGACATCTAGCTGAGATCAATAAGGCCATAGCAGCAGGAGATATCCCTAGTACGGAAGGGTACGCCCCTCCGTACAATGTATCCTTCAATCTCGACGACCCGAATTTGGCAGGAGAGGCAGAAGCAATGAACGTGGTGGTCCCACGAAGGATATTGACCAGAGAGATGAGGGGCGAAGACAGACGTTCCACCAGAACCAGGAACACTCCTATGCTCGTGAAACCCCGAGGCGATTCAGAGACCGAAGTCGTATGAGATATGATTAACAAGCATAAATTGTAAATAAAAATTGGACTTCATGTTAATTTCATTTCATTTCCATTCTAATTTGTTGCTTATAATGATCGATAAATGAGGTTATAGTGCACTTAGAATCAGTTTTGTTTGTAATTAAACGATAGGAACTAATGAGTAGACTCTTATAACGAAGGAGAGTTTAATGATTTATTCCGTTTTGCAAATATGGAATCCCACAAAATTCTACAAGGAGAATTGGTCAAAGCCCAAAGGTTAAATTGAGAATTGCACCAACAAATTGTATAACTGACAACTGAAATCCAGCGTATCAAATCTAGCTGGGTAGAGCCAAAGAAAGTAAAGGTTCTATATCAAAAAATGACGGCCGCCCAACGGGGTTGGGCCGAAGAGAAGCAATTGAATCAGAATCAGAAAACCCAAATCCGCGGGTTGGAAGTAGCTTTATCTGCATGCCAGGAAGGCAATGCAGTGACTTACCCGCTGGTTTTTGTTCCAGCCCAATTGGCCTACAAAGAAGCCACATCAAACTCTAAACCTGCGAGTAAACCGCCCCGACACCGACCTGGCCGAAACGAGCGCGCAAAACGTTGACCCGCTCAACCAGCAGATTAGAATATCTTTCTTTTGTTATCTCTAAATAAATTTGTGTTGATTAAATTGTTGATCTCAATCAAGATTTATAATGAAATTATCCTACGTGACAAGACCAACCAAAGTGTACAGATGGGACGAGAATAAGCAAAGCGCACGCAGACCTTCTACCGGTAGTGCGTTGAACCCACTTTGAGGTCAGGCCAGAGTAGTTCTTTCGTAGCGCTCACCTTTGGCGACCTCAAAAACCAATGGTTGCATTTCCAATGTTGCCTAGCAACGGGTAACCATTGGGGGCAAGAAAAATAATTATGTGTGGGGTTAAGGTCACACTAACCAGAAACCCCACACTATATCGGTATATTATTATTGGTCTGGGGTGCGTTACTCAAATATCTATTGGGTCTCTAACTAAATATTCTATCTAAACTGTCGTAATTCACCATTTTTCGTCCGTTTTCGAGAATTAAGAATTATACAAATATATTTAATAATCAAAGAACTAAGATTTTCAAATTTCAAATTTATTTTAAGATACAAGCTTCTTATCTTCTCGTTTGATTTCTGAGAGATGAGTCCGAATTGGGTCTGGGCCGATCCCAAGCATTTGAATTCTCTTGCCATCTCGCGGGACTGCTGTCAGAGTTCTGCATATTTCTGGGTAGTAATCTTCTAGGTATCACTACATCTATGGGTATTGTAGGATCTGTTAGGGAGGAATCGTCCAATACATAGGACACTCCGTAAGATGGAGCGTATCCACCGGTGCTGGGAATTCTTCCGGCGGCAATGTCCGCGTTTATCCTGGCTAGGCGCCTTCTAGCCATGGTCACCTGCCAGTTCGTTTGCTGCTGATGAATTTCGAGGCGAGCCAGAGTGAATTCCGCACGTTGTCTGGCTTTGCGGGCAGGATTGCGGCCTGGCTTCCTCTTGATAGCCACATACGGTAGATCTACTTCCTCGCAATCGTTGAGATGACCCTCTCTGAATTCTATCACAGGGAAATCGAAAATCCCGCGTACCACATAGTTCTAGGCATCTGGCAGCCGTTCGTGCTGGGAAACGCACCGTAATTCGGGACGCATCAATCCAAGATTCGTCTACAATAGTGAATTATAATATACAGGATTATACAAATGGTTTTAAAATTAATAAATTTGCGGTGGCTTTCATGCGAATTTTAGTAAATTTCTCGATTCTGTTGGGGAAAAAATATCATGACACTTGAATTTTTCTACCTCTGATTAGCGGTGTTTAGTCAAGGCATTCTGGTGGTTAAAGTTTTCTCTAAGGTCATTCGACTCGGCGCTTAGGGTATCTCTATCTGGAAGAACGAATGGCGGAGTCATACACGGATTATGTGTTAAAGTTTTTGGGTCGATCTGGTCGTTAGACCTCATTTAATTTATTTATTTCCAGATTTTGTGACAATTGTACAATAGGAAGATGATCGAGGTTAATTTCGGGTTGTTGGTAAATGTCGTGGCGAGCCATAATACAACTGTAGTTCCAGCCTATATTATAGGATATGTTGAACTTAGATCTGTATGTAGAGGATTCCTTGATTCATAGCATGATGTTTAGGCATACAAGATTTTTGGAATTATTACATATTTATGCGGCGATTCATCTCTTCCGATAATTTATAGATTCTAGACAGGGTTTTGTTTGCAAGTGAAGGATTGATATTTTATATAGTATAGTATGAGACAACACAAAATCATTCTTTTCATTTAATATTTTATTCGGCATGATTAAAGCTCTTATGAGAGTTTGATCTTTCCTTCAATTTTGGCTCTTTGGGCTTGTTTCTTGGAGATGTTTGGGAAGCATTGCTCGTCCAATCGGGGCATTGTACATAATTCGCAGGAATAAGTAATTAAAAACAGATTAATTATCAAATTAAATTGTACCCTTGCGTTCTTTTTCTCTTCTCCTTGCTTGTCCCTCCTTCCTGGCTTCGCCTCGTTGATGAATGTTGTTATTCTCCTTTATAATTGGGGTCATAGTTATTCTGTCTGTTGGTGCATTCATTTTTCTCTTTGCGTTAAATTTTTCTTGTAATTTACTGATTTGTTCTACACCTGATTCAATTCATTAAAAACTCCTATAATAAAATGAAAAAATCAATAAAGTTATAATATAGGGACATACATACTTACCCGTGTCTGCATGTAATTTGTTCAATTGAATAAAAACTTATAATATAGGAAGGAAGGAATTAGAAGAAAAATTTTTTTTAACATAAAAACATAATACATAGTAAATAATGCATGCAAACTTTCAAAATGTAGAAAAGTTCAATTCATTAAAAACTCTATATAAAACTATTTTTAGTAACTTTTTAGACAAGTTTTTTTTAATTAAAGCCGAAAATTTTTGAAAAAAATACCAAAAACTCTACTTTGAGTTGTAGAGAAAATTAAGAAATAATTTCGTAAGATTTTTCATGAAATTCAATCAATTTAATATTTTTACAACTTTTCAGATATTTCAAAAATATCCATCGAAACTCTAGGTTTTTGAGTTTTTACCTCATTTGCAATTTACCAGGAGCAGTGGAACCAGAACCTTCAAATGAGGAGTTTAAAAAATACGGAAAACATAAGTTTTCCGATAACTTAAGTTTAAAAAAAATTTTTATAAAGTATAAAAAACCCAAATCATTAATACCATTGAAAATGGGGAAGATTTTTATAAATTTGGGAAATTAACAGAAATTTCCAAAGCCTCATAAAATCAATAATTATCAAAAATTTGAATTTGTCAAAAGACAAAAAAGATGGCAGCCAAAACAAATTTCCAAGGAACAGAAGAATAGTTTATTCGAATATAGAAACTTTTTAATAATAAATTTTAGTTTTCAATTAATCGGACTTACATTTATTAGAAAATAATTCCATTAATTTGCATAAATTGGCATAAATTCCTAAAAAACCTAAAAAAACTAATTAAAACTAAATTTATAATAAATGATGATTAAAAGTATTATTTAAGAGCTTGAATAATGATTTCATAAATATACGAGATCACAATCCAAGTCCTAAAATATACTTTATTAAAAAAATTACCTGTCAGCCATTTTAAAAATGACTAATTCATAAATAACCATAATTGTAATTGGTTGTTCATTAAAACTTCTATTATAGAAGTTTTTAATGAATTGAATCAGGTGTACTTGTGCACGACTATATATATGACCATATAAGTATGTCAATTAACCGAATCGATCGATAAAATTTTCTACTCCTTGTGTACGTGGCATTTAGATTTTCTCACGACATAATTTTTTATACCACAATGTGTTATTTTTATGCACCCATTCTTGTGCGGTTTTCTCATTATATACTGACGTGGTGAGATGTCGATCAATATCTAATCACATGATCTGTGTGTTTATTCTCATTTATTCATATTGGAATAATTTCTATTTTATTGATATGTTTCACTTTCCTGGTTGTTCTATTTGTTGAAAACTCTAGTAATTATTCTTTTCATATTCTCACAATTACTTATATTTATTAGGTTTCAAGTTTATTGAATGCCGTGGCTCTCTACAATTCTATGCTCAATAAGACGTCCATGTACTCGAGCTTCTCGAAGGTCATCGATGGTCGCTATACGTAGCTAATTTATACCTCCTCACAGTGTTATGGACGAGAAAATAGGTTATCCGGGACTGAATGTATTATAACAGACGTTTTTTACGAGGTATTATGTCACAGTCTACTTTGATTCTGTACTTGATTATCAGTGAAATGTAATGTTCTGTCTTTTATGGATGATTTTTAGATCTATTTTTATTTATTATGTACAATGAAAATTATTCCTTCTTTATTATTGCGATTGGTATTTATGTATGACTCTCTGAAGAAGTTAGTACAAGGGTATTTCGATTACCCTGTCTAATAATGGATGGCTGAATCTACGGAACCTTGCTCATGCTGGTATGATCGGTATTGCACAGCGCCATCTTAATTTGCCTTATTTACATTAGTGTTACAGCTATTCTATTGCCGACGAAGTTTGGTATTATTAATTTTACTTTTGCCTTAAATTAATTATACTTTTGAATATTATTTGGTTAGGTTCCTTTATTAATTTTTTATAGATTACTGTTTACTTATTTCACTAACTCCATTTCATTTAACTCACCTCTTTATTCAAACTCGTATCATAGTAATATGTACGCCAAAGTTTGGTTATTTAATTAATTATAATACCATCACATCACTTATTGAGATCGTTAAACATTACCTTTATCTAATTTTTTATTTACCCTTTTTTGGGGTTTTAGTGATTTATTTTCTTTAATTTTATCGTCGTTGAATGTTTTATCTCAATACGGCTGATAATTCAAGTCGTTACGTTAGATTATTCATTTTATATTATCACTATCGTTATAAAGGATTTTAATTCAGAGTATTATTTATTTTTATTATTTACTTTTAAGATTCATTTTTCAACGTTAACGTTATCAACATTGGTGCTTTTAATTGGGAGCTTTATTTTCGATTATTCAATTTTATGGTTGATTTTTAACGTTAACATTATCGATGTTAAGGCTTTTAATTTGGGGTTTCAATTTTAAAATTATTCGTTTTGATGTTTGATTTTCAACAATAACTTTATTGATAAAAGGCTTTAAATTCGGAATTTCAATTTTTAAATTATTCGTTTAGTTGATTGATTCTCGACGTTGCAACGATTCTCTGCTCTTTTTCCACACTCACCTCCCTTATTTGATCTCAGGGTTAAATATTTCGATATTATGAGATTACCAGTACCCACTGGACTACTTGTGTATATGATTTTGAGCCGATGACTAACGTGATTTTAGGTCGAGTTTTCGGGAGATGAATGACGAAGAAATAGCCAAAAGACTATCCCTCCACCTTCCATCTTCCCCTATGAACGGCATGTATTGACGTTTGGGTTCCTGCGTTACGCACGCCGGAACCTTCACGGGCACGTGATATTGGCGGATGGACCGCACTTACACATTTCGATAGGTATATAGATTTTTCTGACTTGCGGTGATGTTTCGGCTGTGGGCCGGAAAAATTTTGACATAATATAATAAATTTTCTCGAATCATATATTTTATAAACATTTTTCAGCATGGGTAATCGTCAGCATTCATAATACTATTTCCCCATACATGCGTTCGATTAGAGCTTACTTAAGGTTGCTTGAAACGCAGTATGGAAAAACTATCGATAATTGAGATTGTCACTTGAATTTTCTCCCAAAAGTTGCACACACTTTGCATATAAGCATTAAATTCTGTGAAAATGAATTGTTATATATACCTGTTCTGTGACCCTAACCTTGCGTGTTAATTTTAGTGCGATAAAACAAAATTTGACCTTGAAATTATTTGTTATCTAAGTTTAATTTTTATTATTTTTCTTGATTTAATTTGACAATTTCTTTCTTAAATTTTTAATTGAATTCTTTCCATTTAAAATTAATTTATTTTGATTCAATTTTTCCATTAATTCTTTGCTTTTACGTAAATTGTCATTTTTCGGTCAAATCTTTATGTTATTTTGTTATTTTATGTTATTTTCATGCTAATCTTGGTGCACTTTGTTATAATTTTAATTTATTTTTATGTTTTTGATTTTATATTTTAATTATATCTTGCTCACATTTTAAGGTTGTTGAATTGATGTTTAGGGGTCTGATTTTAAATCTGCATGCTATATTTGCTTGCTATTTCCAAATCATTCAAACAAAATCTAGTGCTGGCCCAACATAAGGACCGGCCTCATGATGGGTTCAATGCGCTACCAATAGGATGTCTGTGCGCGGTTTACCGCTCTGGTCCCTTCTGTACTAGTTTGACCACTACCGCACTCTCTTTCCGGTTAATTACTCCGTAGGATTTTATTAATTTTGAATAAAACATTTCTTAAGAAATTTACGAGACAATCGAAGAAGATTTTAATTTTTTAATACAACAATGTTGATCAGACTTTCATTTTTCTAGTCCGTTCATCCTAGATTATTATCCGTTGATTTTTGAAATCGTCGTTTTGCTCGCTCTGCTTTTCCAGGTCGGTGATGAGGTCGTTTGGATATTGGCTGCGAGACCGTGGTTTTGGATTCCCGGTAAGCTATTTGCATTGGAGCAAATACCAAAGGGTATCTCACTGCGTTGCCTTCCTGCCAAGCCAAAAGCGCTGCCTCCAAGTTCCTGATTTGAATTTTTTGATTTGGACCATCTGCTTTTCTTCTACCCACCCCTTTTGGGTGGCGGTTAGGCGCTGATAGGTTAGTCTGGCCAGCGAAGGTTCCATCTACGTCACCTGGATCTTTTGCATTTCTCGACTCATTTGCAGAAGTTGGGCATGTAAGTCCGCATTTTTTCTTCGAGCTTGTACCAGTTTCTTCCCTAGAACTCGGAGTGTGTCCATATCTATAATTATAACGGAATATAACCAGGTTATAAATTTCGATCTCATTAATAATTTGAAAACAATCGTTATGTATCGTTGTGTACCGTTATTTGTTGCTGTTAATTTTATTCGGTTCGCGGTTAGTTTATGTCGACTTGTATCCTGCTCAAAAGTTTGCGGCGCGTCCAGACAATCTATGGTTTTGTTGTATTTTGATTTTTCTTT
Organism: Schmidtea mediterranea; assembly: GCA_022537955.1. NCBI lineage: Eukaryota > Metazoa > Platyhelminthes > Tricladida > Dugesiidae > Schmidtea > Schmidtea mediterranea. The sequence continues at coordinate 31,089 of JAKGRZ010000090.1, read as the reverse complement.
CAAGTAACCTCCACAATTTATTAAATCAAGATTCGTTAAATAATACCACAAGTTTATTACACAAAAATTTATTTTTATTACAAAATTGCTTATACTTTAATGCAAGGTATCCTAGAAGCGGGGTTGAGTCCTGGCTCGCGCTTAATGGTGACGCAGGGTAATTCAATTTCATCATTTCGGTCTATGGAGTAATCCGGCCAATTGGATCATTGAGTCGGCGACACCGTGTACCCTGCGTCCCACAAGTCTTGTCGACATCGAGCAGTGTTCACTGATGGGAATCGGATTGTGATTTGGGTGTCATCATCCCAAGATCCATCCATTTGATGCTTATTCCTCACTGAATTTCAACATAGATAAATTAATAGGAACATTATAGCTAGAAATTTATTCGTGCATAATCGTCAGCTGTCTGATATAGGTGTACCGTTGGTAACTAATGTTTACGCTTAAGTCATTATAGTGTTTTGGCGATAAATTCGTTACTGCTTAATGAAATGTTAAGTATCCTGCTATCCAACACTCCTCTGCTCCCAAACTGAACGTTTCTACTAAAAGTTGAACTCAACATAAGCTCATGTCTACTACAAATGCGTCATCGTACCCTAGTTTACTCGTAATGTTTGACAGGATTTTATTACTTATTTGTTTTCGGAATCTAGATCAGTACTTTCAAAAATTTTACTTCTATTTCTCATCACTTGTTTAGGTTAAGACATCGTATCTAACCGAATCCTTTTAGTCATCATATCATAGAGTTAGAATTAAACAGTTAAATGAAACAAGAAAACATCGAATCTATTTCATATTAAGATTTCTATGAACGGGAATGGGTCTACAATTCCACCCGGGATACTTTGTGTTTTGTGCTTATCCAACAGATCTGTTTTGTTAATCCCTGATATAGTATTACTCGGTAGCATTGATTTTATCAATATAATGAGGACCTGAGCGTTATAGTAGTCACCCCAACTGATATAGTTTTAACTTCCTTTGGTGTAATGTAATAACTTTAAATCAGTAAGAAAATCTGAAAAACTTCCTCACTTGTGATTTCGAGTTTCTCGTCTCAGTATTCTGTCGCATTCCGGTATTATTCCCGATGTGGGCTGATACTTCGCGGCCGTGGTTCGTCTGCGAGGTCGTGAGCGGTCCTTTCGTCGTTGTTTCTCCCTGATTTTCACGAGTAGATTTCATAATGATGTGTTAGTTTTCTATTTCTCGTACCAGTATTTATAGTGACGTTGGATTAGTCACATTTTTAATTAACTTGTAATCGATAAATTCGATGTTTTTTCTTACTATCTAATTTGACTTTGATTCAATTTTATTATTTACTAGAGAAACTGTCCGCTCTTGTGGATTTAGTTCAGTATTAGTCATCTTTGCACACTAGTTGATAGCACACTTTGTCTGCTGGTTATGATAAGATGAAGTTGGTCTCTGTTTGCAGTCTACGAATGTAATCTGAAATGACAAGATAACTGGCATATTTCAATTGATCGGTCGGTTTTCGCCTTTCACATTTTTTCTCATGGACTTCTACTACATTTAGTTGAATTTTTCGGAGATCATTTAGTTGGGTTATTTGGTCGAACATCCAGCATTGGGAATATCATCAAGATGGACAGCAGTGGTTGATCTAAATTTAGAAGTCTTGCGCGGGCGTTATACGATGTCAGATCAAGTTCTCCCAACCCATTATACAAAATTATTGATTTATCTCTAACTAGCGTAGTTTGCTTCACTATTAGACCCTATTCGATCATATTTACAAGCGTCTTCTTCCACCAGGTTCCTGCCATGTTGTTCCTTCTGTTGGTTGTACGGGAAAACTTATCGCCAATTAATTCACATCATGGTAGTGTACCTATCATTCTTATACCCTAGGGTCACCGTTTCTCAATACAGCGCACGATTTGGATAAACTGTTACGTACCCATGACCGAAATCATGTTGGTATTGTACGCAACAGCCGAATGCCATTCGAGCAGGTGAGCGCTATTACTAGTGCTACTCCTCGAAGGACCTTCGCTTTCCCGGTCCGTTGCTGCCGATAGAAAGGCTTACGCATTTTATCTTGGAACTATACCATCTCTAAACCCTTAGCATCTATTCCGTCTGAGATTTCACTCGTACCCTTCGGCGGTTTTATGCCACTCTTTCCTACTGATTTGCTACTAAGTTGTCGTTCTAACTTTACTCGTTTTATCCAGAATTCTCATAATCGAACTAAAGGAAGATAAAAACTGCAATACTTTATTAACACAACACCAATTTTATGCAACAACTATAACAGAACAATAAGAGGAAAACCGAAAAGGGATTGTTCATTATCTCTCGATTAACACAACATCAGAGAACATTTTCACTTTAAGATTAACGTTCGCGAAACTTTCATGAAGAGACGACCGATTCCGATGGATTGACTTCATTCGTCCGCGTCGATGTCGGTTGGCAAGCATCGGCGTTTTGCTAGTAGATATAGGGGAGGGTTTACGTTGATATTAAACTCTACCCGAGTGGAGGGTCCAGGTTCATCGAGTTGAGGGGGACTCCCGGGCACGTTACCCGTGAGTGCCGCGATCTCGCCTACGTCTAGGCCTAACTGATCTAGAGCATGATTTATCACAGGTGCTTCGTTTTCGTCATCCACCAGGTTGAAATGGATGGATCGATAAGGTGAATAGAAGGTTACAGTGGGTGCATAGAGCACATCGGGATCGAGATCAGGGAATTCGAATTCCTGATAGGGGGGTGGCAGGTCATTGATTTGATAAGGAGCACTTGTTGGCTCCGTCGATCGGAGGAGGCTTGTTTCCATACGGCGACGCTCGCGACGACGACGATTTCGGTTGGGTCGCCGTCGGGTCGCTCCTGAATGTGGTTCGACCACGGAGATTTGCGAAGGTTCGGCGACTTGAGGAGCTGGCACCGAGTGAATCGGGCGAGGTATTTCCAAGGGGTGGTGTTGCTCCGGTATGATATTCAAGCTTCGGGCCCAGATGCTCCCAGGTATGCGAGCCCGAAGTTCGGCATCGGTAAAGATTTTTCGGAGCGTCGTACTCTGCTCCTTTATCAATACTCGCTGGCTGCGAGATTTGGTGATCAACTCATCCCGAGCTCGAGATAGGCGAGTTATCTTCTGGTACAGTTTCTTGGCCGCCTCGGGGGAGGTCCATGTACCTATTACTCGGTTGTATTTGTTTCGGAGAGCTTCATGATCGCTCTCCAATTGTTTTAATTTCTGACGAATTGCAACAATTGAAGGGGAGAGACGGGGGATCCTTGGGAGTTCATTTAGGTTTGACATTGAGATAGTATTTGTTTCTAAACGAATACAAAAAGGAGGGTTAATCTACCTAAGGAGTTGTCGGAAGCGAAGGTAGTGAAAAATTCAGTCAGAAAGAGAGTTCGATAATAACAGACACTAGACGCTGGGTAGATATTATTAGCATTGGTGATCCTAATGACTGTTTCGTTTATGTTAGTAAACGCATTATGGAGAACAATAATGACTAAGACCAAAGACAATACTCGGAGTGATAACCCTGGTGATGATTATGATAACGATAAAAGGGCGAGCTTAATCACCTTAATAATGACGATTAATAATGATAGTGACATTAAGATTTACACAATTAGTCCTAATGCCCTGAAGAATGGCCTAAGATATATTACCAGAAATGATTAATATAATAATAACCATACTATTAAGAGTAGTATTTGCGTCGTTAGTCAAAGTCATTATAGGCATGCTACTAATACAGGTAACGGGGGTATTAACGCAATTAGGGACGATGAACAGATGGATGTTCTTACTGATATTTAGTCAATGATACTAATATTTAGTAATAATAATAATAGTAATACCTACGTTAGTTACTTGAAGAATTAAGAGTAATAATTTTAAGGGTACTAAGGGCAATGTTAATAATAATATATAAAATATTAATAATAATAATAAGGATGATATTAATAATAATAATAATATTAAGTTTAGAATTATTAATGTTAATTACTTGAAGGATTAATGATTATACCATTAATGGTGATAACACTACTGCTGATGATAATAATTAATAATAATGATATTAGTAATATTACTAATATCGAAAATGAGATAAGATTAATAACTTTAGTAAAGCAATGCTAGCTACATAATTGAATTTAGAAACTATGGATAGTGTAGTCAGTGAATTCCAAAAACTCATGCTAAGGCTATATAGCGTCGGCAGTGGTATTGCTGGTCGATTTTGCTTTAACTTCTACTACGTTAATCGTTATTGGAGTATTCAGCTACATTGATATCAATCGAATTACCGATGCGTGAAGATTTCTATAGTAAGTTGTAATGTCGTGCTGATTATCGATTTACTTATTGTAGGGTTGGCGAGTGGAATTATCGATCATTCATATTCATTATTGCCTCATTATGTGGGGACTTAATCTCTCGCGTATATTATATGGATATATTCACTCCTACTACATGGTTAATCGTCAAACTCAAGATTCTTAGGCGTATAGCTGGCTAACCTCAAAAACTAGTTGACATCGTCACGGCTATCTCTTCCATTACAGAATTACTACGACATTGGAATTATCTACTATCATAATTATTTCCTCGATCTCTACCGCAGTATGGATGCAATCTAAATACGAATTGTAAAATTATTGGGATCTACCATCGAGTTTTCTCATATTCTGTCAACTTTTATTCTAGGAACTATTTTCTGCTGACGATTCGCCTCTTCCAGATGGTAAATCATGTGAGTTATGCGTGCTGTGGTTTTAATAGAATCCATGTTACATAGTGTTCTAGGTAAAGTAGTTATATGGTCAATTGATAGTAACTGGTATTTATTTCACTTTTATGTTGGGTGTACAGTGTCTTAACAAATAAAAATACATGACACTTTCATTACTCCATGAATTTATTTTGATATTATCTTATTACTTCTCTCTCTTAACTATCCTTATCACTTCTGCCCTGATTTTCTCGTCTTTTGATTCAAGGTTTTTAAGAACAAAAATCCTAAAAGATCACCATGCGATCTTACCTGATTCCCCTAACTAAGGTCGCTCTTCCCTTGATTTTATTTTCTGCTCGCCTCGACCGATTTTCATCAGCCGTTGCGAGTCGTTCAACGATGCCGTGCGTAGAGGTCCTGTGCAATTTTGCCAGACCCTACTGCGGACGACCGAGGTTTCAATAAGGCGCGACCCGCAATCACAACTAGGGAACTTAATCCACCAGCCAGACCTAGATCTGCCCAATCGAGAGTTATTGAAATACAGTATATAAATAGGAATTTATGAGGGACTCGAATGTATATAATCAATAAGCATATGAATTCATTGAAAATTTAAGCAAAGACATTATAAACCTTAAATTATTATAACATATAAAAATTACATTAACGTAAATTAGAAAAGGATAAGATAACAAAAACTCCTTACTTCAGATAAAATAATTTCGTAGAATAGTGCAGTTGCAAATAATTCAAAATGATTGAAAAACGATTTAAAGTGATTTTCGGTTAGATTGTAAAGTGGTTTGTAGAAGTTAGAAGTTGTTGTTAGAAGTTGAAAATTATGAAATTTGTCACTGTTTATATACTGTTTTTGTGTCTGTGTGCGACCAATGAGCGAATTTTCGCCATTTTTAGGGCTTTTTAATTATTTTATTACTTTTAAATTATTTTTATTACTTTTTATACATTTTTCTCTATTTTTTGATATATATAAATATTTTATTGTTGTATTCTATTTTTATTATCATTTTCTTATAATATTACTTTTTAGCCCAAATATTCTGTTTTCTGGTCGCCTCTTCTGCCTGTGTTTTTTCTAAACCTTATTTTGCAAGGTTTTGGCAGTTTATTTTATTTTTCGTATGTCTCTATCTGCTGCTGTATGGTTTTTATGATTTTATTTAATTATTTGTTTTTATTTAATTTTTGGTATATTTTACTTTGTTTTAATTAATATGTTTTTCATTAAATTTTTGGTATCTTCTTGCGGTGCGTGCTTATGTACAGTGACTTGTTTCATTATTCTCATTTTTGTTTTAATTTGTTTTTTATTATTTGTTTTAATTTTGGCTCTGAGCCCAACACTTCTATGGATTATGGGAAGAATAGGAGAATATTCAATAACTACCCGTTGTCTTGACGGCCTCTCATGGATCTCGGCAAGTTAGTTAATTCATGAATTTTCTCACTTATTTCTGCTTCTAGGTTAATCTCCATTTATCGACAATATTATTATTCTAACTGTGTGATTTTTGATTTATCTTACAAAATTAAAAGATGTAGTTCTTTAATATCTTGATGGATGCTCTTTGAAATTGCCAAAGTTATTGGAGATTTTTATTCCTTGGGCGTTTCTAATTATTAAAAACCTTGATGTTCAACATCGACTAAGCGTCTCCATGGAGATCTCCTATTTTAATCCCAGTTGGTGCAAAAATCTGAACTAGCATTAATCTTATCCTATCGAATTTGGTTATTAGGTTATCTATAGTTTTGATCATCGTGTTATACCCTTGCCTGTTTTTATACTGTCCATTTTAATTATTTTTACTTATACTTCAATAAACCATTCTGTAATTAATGTTTGTTCTTTAATTTAATTTTATTCGTTAACTGACCCTAGGTGGCGATTTTAGCTGTGAAACATTTTCGATATTAATGAAAGCCTATTACTTATTTTTCCTTACGAGTTTGAATTATAAACTGTACTATATGCCCAATAAATCAATTTAGGTTTACCAATTTAACGGGTAGGTAATTTTACATCTTTAGTTGAGGATATTTCTCCTTTTACTTTTTATCTTAGAGCTTATAATTCATTTATCATTGTTAGTTTAGGGCATTTATCATTTCATTTACTTTTACCGTTACCAAACATTTTTTATTACTAATTTAGATTGTATTTTGTTTTAGGATCCCCCATTCACCCCTTTGGTCATTTGATCCTAACGATAAGAAATATTTCGATGTTAATATTTTATGAGTGTCCACTGAACTACTCGGTGTACAATATTTTAGCGGATGAGTTAGTAACATTTTAGGTCGATTTTTTGGGAGGTGGATGACGGAGGATCAGCCAAAAAACTGGCCCTCAATTCTCCCTCTATCCTTATAGGTTTTCATAATTGACGTTTGGATAAGTCGTTACGCACGACTGGATCTTCACAGACACGAGATATTAGCGAATATACCTGCACTTACACATCTCGACTTGTATGTACGTTTTATTATCTTGCGATAAGTCTTGGCTGTGGGCCGGAAAAATTTCGACATCATAACTCTTCTTAACTTCTGATACACATAATTGATCATTATAACATTAGCACATTATTTATTAAATCATCATTCTTCATTCGAAATTACCCTCACTTGGTAATATAAATCCACGGCGGGAAATGAAATTGATCCGTAGTACTCGTAGGACTCTTTTCAGAAACTGTTAATATTCTGTTAAGTCGATTGATTTTTTGCTTACAAAAAACGGTTAAAGCTTTTTGCAAGGAAAAAGTGATCGCTCACAAAGTGATTATCGGTTTTTTCTGACAAAAATCGGCTTATCTTTTTGCAAGAAAAAGTGATTTCTCACTAATGATGATTAAAATCTTGTGAAAATGAATCGGTATCTATACCTATTCTGTGACCCTAACCCTGCGTGTTCTTTTTGATGCATTAAAGCAAAATTTGACCTTGGTTTGAATTGTAATATCTAATCTTAATTTTATAATTATTCTACATTAAATGAACAATCTATTTTATTTAATTTTTAATGGAATGTTTCTTATTGAAAATATTCTATTTTTTCTTTATTTTATTCGTTACTAATTAATTTTATGAATTGTTCATTTTTCGGTCAAATCTTTATGTTATCTCATTATTTCTATGTTGATTTCATGTGTATCTTGATGCATATCTGTTATTATTTTAATTTACTTTTATGTTTTTGATTTTATATTTAATTACATTTTCCTCATATTTTAGGGTTGTTTACTGGATATTAATAGGTCTGATTTTAAATTTGCGTTGCTGTGTTTGCATGTTATTTCCGATTCATTTAAACAAGGGCTTCTTAAACCATGGGTCGCGACCCCATTTGGGGTGGCGTAGCAAAATTCTGGGGTCGCGAAAGATAAAAATACAATTTAACAGAAAGTGTTTTTTAACTTGTAAAATTATTGTTATAAAGATAAAATAACAATTATCATAGATAAATGTATCATGAAATCTTCTAGTTCGGAAAGATTGTTTGCACCTGCATTTCTATTAAGAGTATTTTAATAACTTGAATAACATTTACTATGAATTAGAAGATGTTATAGGAATTTTAAAAAAATATAAATTTATTTTTCTTTTATATTTGTATTGGGTCGTCAAGAAACTCGTCAAGAAACAAACATTCAATAAATAAATAAAATAAAGCACCAATCCAACATATGTTATACTACAATATATTTAGATAGGCTCACTGTCATATGAACTTGAAACTATATAGAATAAGTTATTTTTATTTAAAAAAATTTCTTCTTTTATATTCTAAAAATATTCTATTACAAATTTAAAAATTTTACATTAATAAATTACAAATTTTATAAAATTTTAAAAAAATTAATTTTTCAAATTTTATCAAACAGAGACTTTAGCAAAATTTAAATATAATTCTCAACAGAATGTTTTAAAATGTTTAACAAAAGAAGATATGCCAACAGTTGGATGTGACTAGGGCCGCATTGGAAATAGCGACACAACTCTCGCAGGTTCAAATAACCCAGATTAGAGTTTTTGAAACCGCTCTATCTGCAAGACAGGAGGGAATGTCGTAACATACCCTATGGTATTTGCCCCAGCCAGTTGACGTACAAAGAGCAAGAGTCAAAAGTCCATGAGAACAGTACACTACAAAGTCGGAAACGACACAAACCAGGGAAGGCCGAGCGTACCCGACTTTTCTTATTACGAGGAGAACCGAAGTCAAGAGAGGAAAAAAATTCTAGGTAGCCGAATATTTTCGGCAGTTTGGTAAATAAATTAAATAAATGTATCTTGTTTTCCCGTATATCTGATAAATACCTTTCAAAAAATAAATGAATCGGAATATAAAAAGTAGATTCAAATAGTCATGACCATTTGTAGAAAAGATCTGAAATTTTGGACCAGTCAGTTAGTCGAATTCAAGCTTTCTAATGGCAGCTCACTGTACCTGTGTGGGAATCTGTGGTTTTACAGTTGCTAACAAAGAATCTCACTTTTTTGAGGATTCACAACCCCTTGTTACAGTACTAACTTTATTTAGCAGCGGGTAACAAGGGGGATGAAATAAGGAAAATGTTGTATGTATGGGTTACTATGACCACTCAGTAGCAGAAAAATATCTTCAAACATGCAAAAAAATTGTTATTCGAATAGCACTGGGCAGAAATTCTTTTATTTTGAAAAAGTTACTAATTTCCTTTATAGAAAAGTTGGATAGTGTTAGCCTAAAGAGCAAAATTGAAAAGTTTTAATAATTGTGGGGTTGTTGGGTGAATGTATTTTTCCTTGATCCCATATGAAAATTATCATCTTGCCCCCAATGGTTACCCGTTGCTAAGCAACGTTGGTAATGTAACCACCGGTTATAGGATCGCCAAAGGTGAGCGCCATATAGGAACTGCTAAGGCCCGATCCTATAGCGGGTTCAACGCACCACCGATAGAAGGTATATGTGCGATTTTTCTATTCCTGGTCCCTTTCGCTTATAACAACGATCAGTCGTTCCTCTCTCTCTCTCTGATTGAAATTTGATTATCTTGCATAACTTGTTTAGCCATAGTTAATAAGTTTAATAAACGTATAGACAATTTAACAAAACATTTATTTAATATAATATTTTTCAGTTTGATTGTCCCGTTGATCTCATTGCTCGTCGTCTCGCCCGTTTGATTTTTCCAGGGCGACGTTGGGGTGGTTTTATCGCCGGTTTGGTGACGTTGGTGGCGTCGCGATACGCCAGCTGGGCCGGTGCGAAGACTATGGGGTACGTGACAGCTTGGCCCTCTTGGCAGGCTGCCAGCGCCACTTCTAGTCCGCGAATCTGCGTCTTCATGGCCTGCGTCAATCGCTTCTCTTCAGCCCATCCACGCTTGGCGGCGGTCACTCGTTGATATAGAACCTTTGCCTTTGCCGGTTCTATCCACGTCGATTTGATACGATGGACATCTGGAGTCAACTGCAAAATCTGTCGGTGGAGGTCTGTTTAAGATTGTAATGGTGTCCATTTCTTAAAAAGAAAATTTAGATCATGAATGTTTCAGTTTATACAGTGAACATGATTATAAGTACAAAGTTTCAAGACGTATTAATTTCGAGTCGTAAAAGGATTTTGTTTAGGCGAATATTTTTATGATAATTATAAATCTATGAAGCCAACGAAAACCAGCACTATTATATTTCCAATCAACCACAGCGTGAAACAACAGTGTTTTAAATCAATTATAGCGTGAAGTAGAAGGTCGGTCTCCCGGATCCTGTCTCGATGACCAGCGGGTACAGGTATGATCCCACTCCGGTCTCTGAGCTTCATCTCTCGCTTGCTTTGCCCCTGAAAGGATCCTCTTCGGCACTGACACCGTCATTGGCTGAATTGGCTGGTTCACTCTCGGATCATCGAGCTCGAATGAGATGCCATAAGAAGGGGCATACCCATCCGTGCTCGGAATTAAGCCAGCCGCAATATCCTTGTTCATCTGGCTGAGATGTCGACGGGACCGATTCACTTCCCTGTTAGTCTTCCTTTGGTGAGCCTCGAGCCGCGCTAGGATGTCCTCTGCCTGTCCTCGAAGTTCGCGAGACGGATTTCACCCGGGCTCCCGCTCGATGGCCATATACGGTCGTTCGACGTCCTCCATTTCATCCCGCCTCTCGAATCCGGATTCTCTCACCAGGGCGACAGAATACCCCCATCCCACATCGCCTGTCGACGTTTCGCGGCGGAGTGGGATGGGAATCTCATCGCGATACGAGATTCGTCCATCCAAAACCTGTGAGTACGAATTCAGTAAACAGTTCAATAAACTGAATCATTCATGTGGCGATTAACACGTTTTAAAACAATTTGCTTGTGATATCCACAGTGAACCCATCGGGCCAACATCCACTAAAAGAAAAGTAAATCAATCAAATCAGTAACAAATCGATCGCGTAGGATTGTTAAACCATGAATCAATCTATGGGTGAGTCAAGTTCACTTAAAGGCACTTATCAAGTCAATAACCCAAGAGAAGTTTGTGACGGGGTGACTTGTGTTGTTTCTCCCTCACAATTCGTTGGGGTTAGTTCCTGATTCATCTTGTGACTATCATTCATCGCAAAGATCCGCATCGCAATTCACGAGTCAACTGCTCGACTTCGTCGGTGAGCTAAGTATATTCAGAGGTAGGTTCCACGAAATATTTCCATTATTCTAAGGAATTTTCCAAGACACAAAGTTGAGTCCCGACCCTCTTCGACAACACTCGAGTGTGTAGCGCATTTAACCACCAATTGAACATTTGGCACTCCAACTGGCATACGTTTTGGGCAACGGTTATGCTATTAGACGTGGCACTAATCTTTGTAGACTCCGCCACAGACATTTGGCTAGTCACTTGCTCGAGCATGACGAAATAGCCAGAATACCCGTTGCAAGTCAATCTTGGGACTGGCGACTGCCCAATGTGAAGATTCAGGAGGGCTTCCACTCGACTACACAGAAAAGTATCATAATGAAATTCTGACGTTTTGCATTTATTTAACAACATTCAGAATGGAAAAATCCCCCGTCCTCCTGGTGATTCAAAATACTCTTCTGTCAGCAATTCTGGTCAACACCTCCCCATGGATAAGGCGAATTGTTGCACAAATATTTCATAAATTAAGATTAGACGACAAATAAAACAAATTCCCACTTCCTTGGGTATCGGTTCCTCGCTCCTGCGCAATTTCGTCCGCGTTGGGCACCGTGAGTGTTGGCCTCCGGATCGGAGCTCGTTTCGCTGATCTCCATTCATGCCACTTATGACTGTGAAATTTGAATTGATCGTCTGTCTATATCATATACACCTCACCTCTGTTGGATGTGTGTGTCGTCCACTTACTTCTCTCCACTGTTTGCCTGTATGTGTCCCATTTCTCTATCTCTGTGCAATTCGCCCGCTGTTATGCGACAATCGACCTGCGAGAGGTGTCTCTTGCCACGCAGTCAATCTCCACTCCACTTGCCAGCAATCAGTTGCGCCTTGCCACGTCGATCGTGCGCTTGTGATCGGACTGATTCCATTGACTACCCTCAATCTGTTGAACGATCCATCAGTCCTTCGCTATTTGCCTTCTGAAGTTGGCTTTTCCAGTCAAGATCTCTGGTCAGATTCCAGTTTATTGTTTCATTACACCAATAAATCCTTTCCAGGAATCAGCAAAACGATGGATGACTCCGATGAGTGTGCGAATCCCTGCCGTTTTCAAAGCTATCAAATTTTTCCCCTCCTACCTCTCATCTGCACTTTATTTGTCTATTGTGATCGATGTCGAGTGTTACCACTATGCTTTATATCACGCCCAACTCAATCCGATCCATTCTCGGACTATCGTCATGATCAATTGGCGGATTCGCAATTGGCAATGGTCTGCAAGTTGATAGCATGCTCTTCAATATCCATGATCATACTCCATTCCCCATTTGATTATCTCCTAATTAATTCAAATTTTCATTGGATTGTACATGCCATGCTCAGGTCTGTGTTAGAACAATACACTAGAGACTGTCAGTATGATGATTGTCCAATTCCTGTGGCCAAATTTTTTGGATTCTTACTATTCTGACTGGTAGTAAGGTCATACTAAAAAAAATATGTTTACAATAATGTATTCACATTTTTGAGTGACTCTATGAAACTTTGAATAGATTGATTTAATCGACGCAGGAAGTAATTCATCGTGAAAATAACTACAAATAAAGTTGCTAACTTAATATTTTTATTAACTGGTTCATGGGCAATCTATTGACTCTGATTAATTTTTTCTCGTTGAATTTTTTGCGGAATTATTATTATGAGAGTATATTGATCTTTACTAGGTATTACTGTCATTAATTTTCCGTCCGTTTTGACCTAATAATTTTAGTCATAAGTCTTTACGTAATTGGTTTGTTTAAAATCGAGTTAGATTATATTTTACATAACAATGATTTCCGAATATATCCCCACTTCTTTCCCTCTAAGTTGGCCTTAGGAGAATTTTGTTTATATTATGATTTTAAGAGTGCTCACCGAGCTACTCAGTGTTTATGAAAATGGGCGGTGGAGGAGCAGCCAAAAAACTACTTCCCCTCCTCCCAATTTCCCCTATAACGGTTATGATTTGACGTTTGGGCCCTGCGTTATTCACGCCGGAACCTTCACGAGCACAGGCTATTGGCAGATAAACTGCTCTTACACAGTCTGAATTGTGTGTATATTTTATTGACTTGCGGTGCGTAAGCGGCTGTGGGCCGGAAAAATTTCGACAAAGAGTTGTTTGATCAAATATTTATTTTATATAAGCGTCATAATACATATTTGTAACTGCATTCATCATCGCATAAAGATCTTTTCCCATGCCAACACCTCAGACAGAGCTCTCACGAGGTTATCTGGGTGTGACGTGGAGAAAGTCATTGAACATTTCTTCACTCACATCAATTAAAACTGCTTCAGGTAAAAACTGATTCCAAGTTTTGTAGAAACTGATTAAAACTGGTCAAAACGATTTAAAGTTCAGATTGAAAAACTGATTTCAAGTTTTAATAAAACTGATTAAAATTGTGTGGGGTTAGTGGTGTGGATGACCTTCACCCCATACATACAAAATAGTTTTCGCTCGCCAATGGTTACCTGTTGCTAGGCGACGTTGTTACTGTAACCACAGGTCACAGGACCTCCAAAGGTGAGTTCCGATATCAGAACTGCTAAGGGTTAGTCCTATGTCGGGTTCAGCGGACTGCCGTTAGAAGGCCTATGTCCGTCTTCTGTTTCAGGTTTCTTTATTACTTTCTTTTTAATATATCTTTTCTCTATGTTTGCTTACGAATAATAACATAATAAACTAAACAATTTTATTTATTATCAAACGAATCAGCAGTCATGGGTTTGTTATTTCATTTGGCCACTCCTTGGGCGCGTCGACGCAACCGCTCGGTTCGACCTGGTCTAGCATGAGATCGAGGTTTCTTGTTAGTCGACTGGGATTTTTCTTGGTCGCGATAGGCCAATTGTGCCGGAGCGAATACCAGAAGGTAAGTCACTGCACTCCCCTCCTGGCACGCCGACAGGGCGACCTCCAATCATTTGATTTGTGTTCGCTGCGTCTGGTTTAACACTCTTTCCTCTTTCCAGCCCTGTTGTGCTGCAGTAAGGCGCTGGTATAACGCTTTCATCTTTGCTGGTTCGGCCCAATTGGCTTTCAATTGTTGCATCTCTCGACTCTGTTGTAAGAGTTGTCGGTGTAGCTGCTGGTTTTCGCGTCTGAGTCCCTTTAATTCTCGGTGTATTAGTCTCGTGGCTTCCATCTCTGAAATTAAAATATTCAATGATTTGTTACCTGCAACGTTAATTTAATTCTATCGGCCCTTTCTCTTAATGATTTTTACGGTCAATATCTTACATTAACGGCTATTTCTCATGCGTCTCAACTAGTTTGTGTTAACCCTCTGGTTGATCAAGGTTTAGTCGAAAAAAACGTTTTACCTTTCTACATTATTTATTGTTTATAATTTTCTAAAGAATTTACTGAAAAGGTCAGAAACTTATATCATTCATTTATACTAGTTTAAAAGTATTTAATTAATAAACTAAAGATTGAATAACAAGTAAAACGCCAACATTTATTGTTATCTAAACACTAATCAATACATTTGTCCGGTTCATTTGGTGTCGTCAAAACGGGCGTTTCTTCGATTTTTGCCATTGAAGTTCCATTTGGGATGTCTGCTCGCGTACGTGTGATCTCCGGTTTGGCGAGATTCAGGTCGATTCCTGAGTGTTGACTGGATTAGCCTTTCTGGTAACACCAGTTTAGTTGGTGCCGACATTTGTAGTAGCTTTGGATCATCCAACTCGAAAGAAACTCCGTACTCTGGAGGGAAGCCGTCTGTGCTCGGGATAGCTCCACTTGCTATGTCCCGGTTCACTTGAGCTAGCCGCTGTCTGGCTAAAACTGCCTTCCGGTAATATTTTCGTTCTAACTCCTCCATCTTCATGGCCGTGAATTCGGCTCGCTAGCGGGCTTCTCGCGCTGGATTTTTGCCGGGCTCGCGCTTGATAGCGATGCTCGGTAGTTCGACTTCCTCGGCTTGATATTCAGATCTTCGCGGCCAGCTTGAGTCTCCATAAGTGGATAAAAGGTATCCATTATCCCACAGCACTTGGCGATATCGAGCGGCGGAAGCGCTCGGAATTTGGAGAGTTACTCGGGAATTTTCGTTCCAACTTCCATATGGGTCTCTGCGATCTGAATACATAATAGATTTAGTTATGATTCATAATTTACAAATGTCTGTTCGTGAAAACTATGGATGTTAGTAGCTTATTCTATTTCAACAGTACGTTTGTAAAAGGTTAATTTTAGTTAAAGGCAAAAAAAATGTGATGTACGAAAATACCTTGTTGCCTCTCCCCACTCGGCATTCGAGTATCGTTTCTCGAGATTCGTCCCCGTAGAGGGTCTCTGGTTCGTTTGCAATCACGGTCCATCGAGATTTGTGTAGTATGAATTGTGAGTTTTTATTAGTCTTTTTATAGTTATAAATCTATTTGCTAAGACGTGGTGGCGTGGTTGAAATGAAAATTAATTTATCGTTATAGATTCGTAATGTTGGTATTCTTTGATCTGTTGTTCTTGAATTTATTGCCTATGTCAAATATTATTTGTTATTAATTAAATTTCTGTCGGTGAAAGTTCATTGTAGTTATTATTGACGTCACTGATCACATTATCGTCTTTATCAACCCGCTGGATCGATGAACGGATTGGCCTTTATGACAGTTGTTTATTTACTATTCAATTCATTTGCGTTGGCTCCGATCTCATCAAAACTATGACCTGTCTGCAGTTTATCTATTTATATTGCCATTGAGATCGAATTTATTCTTTATTGATTTCATAGAATATTTGCGTGGCTAATGTTGTCGTTAACTCCGCAAATGGATTTCTAGGTTGTTCTCTCTGAATTATCACTCCTATTCAATGCCGACTAACTAGAAATGCGCTCTATCAAGATTTACTCCGGATTCTGCTGGTTTTGAAAATGTTCAATTGTACATGTTCGTCGTGGAGAAGACCAATAGGTGGAATACTCAACGACTGCGATTCGGCTAAGAGTACGCTGGTGTTGTGGTAGAGTCTAAATCTTTGCTCTTTATATAATCTGATATTTCGTTGTATTGTGATGTTGAATTATATTGTTCGCTAATTTAGTCGGAAGTTTTTTATTTTATTATTTCTATCAATTTCAGGGTGTCTCGTTAGATATTATTCGGATCTAAAGGTTTAATGCTATCCGTGGGAGATTTATAGTGTTTGAATTATTACGAACTATTTTATGAAAGCTGAGCTCTTTTATTATTTAATCGCGAACCGTATTACGATATTTATTACAATTAATTTACTACCTGTTTATGAATCATTCCTATTAGCTTAACTCATTTTTTTAACTCATGAATAATTCAGTGATAAAATACGGTTTTGAATGATAGCCCGGAATTATTCTCCCTTCGCTAACGAGCATTGTTGATTATTGCTAACCAACCTTCAGCACTTCAAAACCTTCCAACGCAGGGATCGCGAGTTTTTACTAACCATCTTATCTTGAATTATCTTATCAAGCGCTCCCTCTCCATAGACCCCTACTTTGAGTTCATCACTACCTTGATTAGCCGATCAGACCCAATCCAAACCTGACCTTCAAATCATAACCGGAGTTATGAAGTTTTTCCCACCTTCATCAGATTCATGCACGCCTGTCTTAACTACATCCCCACTATCAATCACCACTTTCCTGAACGGGGGTCTTATAGTTATACATGTTATCAAGTTACATTTGTCCAACCCTACCTTGGTAAGGCGTTGCACCCTGATACCTAGTAGATCAATAATCAGCATTTATTATCAAGTTATATTTGGCCAACCCTACAGAATAGGGCGTTATACCCTGATAATTGCTTTATCATTAGATTATTAGAGCTGAATTACTTCATATTGTTATTCTTGCCCATGTATAAAATAAGATATTAAAATAAAACCCGCAAGTAAATCAGTAACAAATGAAACCTTTTGCATTCAAATCATTACTATTTGATTACTCCTCAGTTATAGTTCATTAACCCACCAACGTTTTAATATGCAATCCTTATATCCCGATACAGTAATATAAGAAAAGCTGTGGTTTAATTCCCTGTAACCTCAGGTGACATCGGATCGAAAATATAATACGCGCAAGCTGGATGAATCCAACTCACTTGCCCAACCTTAGAGGTTGTTAGCCCGTGTGAATATTAATCACTAATATTTCTATTAGCGAATTTCCCTAGACGTATGGAAGGTTAAGTTCAAGACTTCGCTGTTACCTTTAAGATAAATGTAATCCGAATATCATTCAGAAAACCCAGTAACTTGATAATCCATCCCTTGTTTATCCATCTGATCGTTCCATTTCGTATGGATATATAAGTTATAGACGTCGCTGTTACCTTGATAGAAATGTAATCCAAATATCATTCAGAAAACCAGTAACTTGATAGCCCTCCCTTATATACCCATCTGATCATCCAAGCCTTTACTAATGATACCTGTAAGCAGGCCCGGATTTACCTATAGGCAGACTAGGCACTGCCTAGGGCCCCGCAGTTTTGGGGGCCCAAAATCGAAATCATCTAAGGGGCCACAAAAAAAAATATTTTTTTTAATGGATTTTTTATATACTAAAATATAAAAAAATTAAAATACAGTATAAAATACATGTATTATATAAAGAATTAAAAAAACATCGTACGTATGTTTTTATTTAAGGAAATTTTCTAAAATACTAACAATTTGGGGCCCCAATAATTTTAAAAGTTGTTATAGTTGAAAAAATATTTTTTCTTTATTTCCGCAACCTCCAAGGGGGTTATCATTAGTGGAGTTTGTCGGTTGAAATTTGCGAAGGCGGGAATCGAATTGTTATTGTGTAGAAACATATTTTTTTGGAGTGTTGGTAAAAATTTTATACACAAAAGAAAAAAATTATTTCAAACGAAATCGGCTTAAAAATAAAAAATTTAAAATAAAGCAATTTTAGGACGAAGTGAGGCTTTTTTTAATTGATTAATTGTTAAGATCTAGGTATAGTATAAAAATATTAAAATTATTTAATCAATTTAATTAAAAAATACTATAATTAAATTTAAGATAGAATGAAACGAAACTACGCAAGCGGAGCGTTTAAAAGGAAGAAAAAAGCAGAGAGAGAAGAAGAAATTAAGAAAATTCCTAAGCTAGATTGTTTTTTCACTAAAGATTCTGCAACCGAAAGTGAATTTGTAGCACAAGAAGATCGGCACCAAAGCGACCAAATAGAGGTCTCTTCCAGTACTTCAAATCAACCTATTTTCACTGGAAGTTCAAATCAAGTTTTTAATGATTTCGAAAATAATTTGGAGCTGGTAGATAACATTAATAATGAAAATTTAGTGGAATCCCTGATTGAATCATCTCCAAATGCAAATCGTGAGAATGACGTAGGATTATGGGGAGAATTGTCTTCTGAAGACACTTTGTACTGGATTGAGAAGGGCCCTGAAAGTTGCCAACATTAAACAGAAAACTTTCATTCTTCCAAACAGCTCTATAATGACAATACTGTTCGATATTGCTCTAAGACTTTATTCTTTGATGAAAAAACAAATGGAGAAAAGTACACTCGCGAATGGCTTGTATATTCGCCTAAAATTGGAAATGTTTTTTGTTTTGTTTGCAAATTACTCACTGCTTCAAATTTCAATTTAGCAACCAATAGCCTGCGAGATTGGAAAAATGCTGGTTCCTCAATCAAAAGCCATCAAAACTCTTCAAAACATCGTAATGCTTTAGTTACATATTTAACTAGAAAAAGTAACTATTCTGTGTCGGATCAATTGCAAAAAGAAATACAACAAGAAAGGATTTACTGGAGAAAAGTCTTAGAACGAGTTGTAGCTGTTATTTGCACCATTGTTGAACGAAATTTACCATTTCGAGGATCAAATGAAATTTTTGGAATGGAAGGAAGTGGCAATTTCATTGGACTCTTGGAACTTATTGCAAAATTTGATCCATTTTTAGCAGAGCACATTAGAAAGTTTGGTAATCCAGGATCTGGAAAAACTTCTTATCTCTCAAAAACAATTTTTGAGGAATTGCTCGATCTGATGGCAAAAACAGTATTGAAGTCGATTTCTGATGACATCAAACAATCAAAATATTTTGGAATGTCTGTGGATTCCACCCCTGATATATCACACAAAGATCAATTGTGCATGATTATCAGATACGTTGATCAAATCAATTTTAAACCAATCGAGCGATTCTTAAACTTTATTGAGATAGAGAATCACACTGGAGAATATTTAGCTGACATTTCATTGGAATTTTTTGAAAAGGCTGTAAGGGTCCCATACCCCTTACAGCCAGCTATATATCAATTACCTATGGGTAAATTTGTAATCCAGAAACTGTAAGTGAGCAGCAGTATTCCAGAAAACTAGTAATTGATATTTCCCGGCTTTTTAGTATCACCCGATCAATATAATTGCTCTAACGCGCAGTCCGGAATGAGCGACTCATCTATTCCACTTCCTTACCGTGCTTAAAAGGTATACCACAAGAGTACCACTCTTTATAGCCGGTGGCTTCGTTGTAGATTTCAGTAATGGCAAAAGAACCAAGACTAAATCTATTTGTGTCTTCCCATTAAACTTGGTCGCAAACCACGGCAGTGCGAATAAATTTCTCAAAAAAATACGGCATCAAGGCTGAACTAGATTTCTCTAGCCGTACAGATAATAGCCCGGATTCTTACTCCCTTTTTACGGTTTCACCACTCACAGTCCCAGAAACCCTAATGCCAAAGTACTCTTAATTTCCATCCCGCATCTACTGTCCCAGTCATTGAATCCCGATTCCGGAGGGTCCCGATCCATACTGAGACTAACCCCATTGCCCCCCGTTTACTCTCTTTCCCAATAAAATTACCTTATAAGAATCATATAAAAATAGTAATTAAAGTCATAAAAAGTTTTTAAGAATTATTATTAAAAAATAAGAATATAAAAAAGTTATAGTCATAAAAGATCTACTTCAAATATATATATAGATAGTATAAATACATATTGTAAATTCTTTACTTATATTTATAAATATACCACTACTCATCCTTTATTCCAAGCACAATACATCCGAGCTGTCCAGTTAAGGACTTTAAGCGATATAATCATTGCATCTGATTTGTTAATTCCGATTTTCCTCACGGTTTCCCATGAGTCACTGGCCCACAACCCCCTCCAATTGAGAGTGATTGCTCCAAATTCAACAGAATCTGCTCCAGCATTTTTAACCCAATCAGCAATAATTTTATCGTTATACACCTCAGACTTAAGCGTATTGCGCTCATTCAGATTACCCACATCTGAAACGACTTGTATATCAAGGACCATTGCTTTTTTATCCTTAATTACTACCAAGTCTGGTTTACGAATAGTGGCCCCATATGGAATAATTGGCTCTACCAATGTTTTCCATTCACCCTTCCTCGCGACGTCCGCTATATAATGCATAACCTTATTGTGTCTTTCCACTCTCAACCCATGAACTTTCGGACATGTTTGAGCTATGTGGTTAAGACTCATTGAATTATCCTTTGATCCATTAATTACATCTTTATCCTTCAATTGGTTAGAGGGATTTAAATTCAGTCATTAATTTGGTTTACTATTTATCAATGACTAATACTTTAATTACTAATCCTTTTACGAAATGTTAGCTGATCCATATCCTGTCGTAACCTTTTCTCGGAATCAGTTATTTCTACTCTATCGTTTACAGTTTCGTTTCTTTACCCCATTTTTCCGGCTTCATACTCCTAATTTTATTAGTTTAGATTTAATCAAAGGATAATTCAATCATTAACCACTTGTAAAACTTTACTTTCTTTTCATTACATAAGTAGTTTAATTATGGATCGTTTTTATTTAATTAATTACTATCCTTCGATTACTTTACAAAATTATTCTCTTTGTAGTATATTTTAGTCACGAATTTAGTTACAATTCCATCATTTTATTTAGATTAATTTATTTACGTCGAGTTTTAAGTCATAGATTCAATTACTTTAAATCAAATTAATCACAATTTAGTTAGTAAATTTATTTGCATCGCATCGGTTTCAAGTCCCCACTACCCGAGCCTTAATTTAGTCCTAAGGTTCTTGTGTTTATATTAGATTTTACGAGTGCCCACTGGAATACTCGATGTTATCATTTTAGCAGATTTGTAATTAGATATTTAGGTCGATTTTACGGGAGATGGGTGAAAGAGAGCCAGCCAAAAGACTAGTTTTCAATCTTCCCACCGCCCCTATAATGGATAGAATATTTACGTTCGAGATCCGTCGTTACGCACGACAGAGCTCTCACGGGCACACACTATAGGCGGAGAAACCGCACTTACACAGTGTGACTAGTTGTGTTTTGATTTTACTTTCTTGCGTGATGTGTGGCTGTAGGCCAGAAAAATTTCGACTCATTAAAAAGAATTCATTTTTCGAATACATATATTGGTGCATTTCAGTAAAACATAATTGGCCATAAATTCATTGCATTCATACACGATCAGGTGACAAAGAATCCCCACATGCACGAGTCAGTAGAGCTTACCTGTAAGATACTGGGTTCGTGATGTGGAAATAGTTGCCGAGAGTTGTTTCTACTGTTGAAAAGTTCTCCGGAATAGTAGTTATTCACTGAGTGAAAAAGCATTAAAACTTTGTGAAAATGGATTGGTATTTATACCTGTTCTATGACCCTAACCTTGCGTGTTAATTTTTATGCGTTAAAACAAAATTTGACCTTGCCATTATGTGTCTAATTTATTTCTAATTTTTTTTATTATTTTTTCGATTTATTTGACAATTTAATCATTTATTTTTAATTTCAATCATTTCTGATTAAAATTATTTTATTTTTGTTCGATTTATTCATGAACTCTTTTAATTTTTCGTAAATTGTCACTTTTTCGGTCAAATCTTTTGTTATTGTGTTATTTCTATGTCAATTCGTGCATATCTTGGTGTTAATATTTTAATTTAATTTTATGTTTTCTATTTTATATGTTAAATTATGTGTTTTTCTCGCATTTTTAGGTGGTTACTTGATGTTCATAGGTCCGATTTTAAATTTTGCATGTTATGTTTGCGTGCTGTTTCCAATCCATTTAAACAAAATCTTGTACTGGCCCAACAATTGTGTGAAAATGAATCAGTATATATACCTATTGTATGACCCTAACCTTGCGTGTTAATTTTGATTTAGTAAAACAAAATTTGACTTTGTTATTTTCTAGTATATTCTATTCTTAATTTTATTATTTTTGTAATTTAATTTGACAATTTTCTTTTTAATTTTTAAATTGAATTGTTTCCAATTCAAATTATTTGCTTTTTATTCCATTTTCATGGATTTTCGCATCTTTTGGAAAATTATCAAATTCCGGTCAAATTTTAATGTTCTCATGTTATGTTTATGTTTATTTCGTGCGGATCTTGTTGCACTTTGTTGTTATTTTAATTTACTTTCATGTTTTATAATTTTATATTTAATTGTTCTCTTTCTCGTATTTTAGCAGGGTTAGTTGGTGTTTTAATAGGTTCGATTTTAAAACTGCATGTTGTATTTGCGTGTGTATTACTGATTCATTTAAACATTTTCCAAGGCTGTTCGTGTTCTGGCCCAACATAATTATTGGGAACGCGTGATATGTGAAGTATTGTTGATAAGGTCATTGGATCCAAAGATTAATTTGCAAAGTGCTGTGACTACGAATGTTTTGAATGTTTTTAAATTGTTTAAGTATATTAAATCATGTTTTGTATTGTTTTTAAAAAAACCTTTTTTGTAATATTATTAAAATAATTGAATTTTTAAATTATATTATTTTTTAAAAATTATAATATAAATAAAGATTATAATATTTATATAAATAAAATTTTAAATTAATTAAAAGTTATTTGATTAGATATTTTTAAATATTTATTTATTACAAAATTAAATTAATAAAAAATAATTTGTTTAAATTAAAAGTCAACTCATAATATTGTTGGGTTATTATTATTGAAAGTCGGTTCCCTCTGACTCCTCGTGTCCTTTTTCGATCAAATAAGCAAACCCAACACAGAATAATTTTATTTGCACTTTATCACAATAACAAATCAATCCTTTGGTTCAATATTTGTAATCACAATTTCACTACTTGATTTGCACCTTTTAACCACTGTTTGGCTCGGATTATCTTAGGGTAGGTTGTCCAAGGGAGAACCACACTGTCTGATAGATAACCTTGACTTTTACTTGGATTTGGATTTCTCTACTAACCTAGCTACTGCTCGTTCACGTCGATTCACTCTAGTTAATAATATCTGCTCTCTCGTACCTAGTTAATAATAATTGTCCTTTCTTGTCTGGTTGATAATATCTCTTTTCTTGTCTGATGAATTCTGGTCCTCTTTTCTTGTCTGATAATTTATGGTCCTCTCGTGTTTTTCCCTCTTTCTTTTATACTCCTGCTCAGACTGTTTTCCGACGATTGTCAACAATAGGTTCTGCATTATCAAATTATCATTAATAATTACCTTTCAGACCGACATTTGTCAACAACGTTTGACGTTGTTTAGGCTAATTTATCCTACTATATTATTCCGTCTATGCGCCGGGTTTTCCTTATCTCTCGGGTTTTCCTCAGCTCTCGGCTTTTCCACATCTCTCGGGTTTTCCATTGCCTCGGGCTTCCCATTAACTCGGGCTTCCCATTGACTCGGGCTTCCCATTAGTAATTAATTTTCTTAATTAATTTCCTTTTTTATTTTATATCATTTTCTAGGGACCCCTCACTAAATTTTTATTATTATTTCCGGACTCATCTCTCAATTTGGCGTTCAACCATACCAATTTCCCCCCGATCATTATTACTTTCGAATTTTATACATTTTTTAATTAATATTGCACTTTTATCATTTTTTGTGTTTTATCGATTTTACTGTGCTTTTTCGTGATACCCCAACATATCTCCCCCCTTTAATGAAGATTCGCCCTCGAATCTATTCATTTGACAAGATCCAAATTTAAAAATTTGGTTTTTATTCAATATAATAACAATAATAATAATAAATAATAATAATAATAATAATTAATAATAATAATATAATAATAATAATAATAATAATAATAATAATAAATAATAATAATAATAATAATTAATAATAATAATAATAATAATAATAATAATAATAATAATAATAATTATAATAATAATAATAATAATAATAATAATAATAATAATAATAATATAATAATAATAATAATAATAATAATAATAATAATAATAATAATAATAATAATAATAATAATAATAATAATAATAATAATAATAATAATAATAAAATAATAATAATAATAATAATAATAATAATAATAATAATAATAATAATAATAATAATAATAATAATAATAATAATAATAATAATAATAATAATAATAATAATAATAATAATAATAATAATAATAATAATAATAATAATAATAATAATAATAATAATAATAATAATAATAATAATAATAATAATTAATAATAATAATAATAATAATAATAATAATAATAATAATAATAATAATAATAATATAATAATAATAATAATAATAATAATAATAATAAAATAATAATAATAATAATATAATAATAATAATAATAATAATAATAATAATAATAATAATATAATAATAATAATAATAATAATAATAATAATAATAATAATAATAATAATAATAATAATAATAATAATAATAATAATAATAATAATAATGATCCATGTGCGCACGTGCGACTCCAGAAAATGTGGGTAACATAATTTTTATTGTTGCTATAGTAATGGTTTTACATGCCATATTAGACAACATCATACCGAATGTTTGATAATAAATTTATTGGTGATTATTTTTTTCTGATTTGATAATCATGAGAAGGGAATGAATATATTTAGCTGTATTGGGATTTGTTTTTTATAATTTTACTTAATTTTTTAAATTATTAAATTTTTTTTTTTGAATGGTTTCCGGTGGTGTCTATCACTTCAATAATTGCTTGGTCTTATTTTGCGTATATCTATGCATATGTTAGTATATATTTAAAGATTTTTTATTTTAATTTCTATTTTAAGATTTTGTGGAAAACATTTTTGAAAGAAGTAAGTTGATGTATTTTATTGGTCTTTTATCATTCGATTTTATTGATATTTATTTGGTCATATGTTCAAACAATACTCACAAAACCTTCTAAACCACCCAATGAAGTAGATGATGTTTATAAAAAAAGAAATTTGTGATCACTGATATAACAGTATTTTCTAAATATCAAAGAAATGGATAGTTTTATTCTTCTAAATGATTATGAAAGCAAATCTAAACTTCTCGAACAGATAATAGAACATAAACTTCTCGAACAGATAATAGAACATAAACTTCTCGAACAGATAAGAAGAACAGAAAGAGTTGACAGCCATTTGCAGATCTAATGAAGCCATATTAGAAATCAAAAAAAATGCATCAAATATGCTACCCTTTTTCTGTTGAATAAACATTTTTTTTAATTAACATTAATCCGGCTATTTCATGTTTTATCATATTGATGCTTTGTGTTACTGGCTTGATGGTTCAATTCTTTTTCATTGGTGTAATATGGTCTTGTTATCAATATATTATTGCGTCACGGTGTCACATATTACCAACACCACGAAACAATGTGAATCAAAATGGGATTTGGGGTTTGGATTTATGGTAAGTTATTTTGTCTCCTTAATATCGTTAAAGAAGAAAGATGCCGGAAATAAGTGACATTGTTTTAGAGGAATTGCCGAGATATGAGGTAAATTCTATTATTATTTAAAAAACAATAAGGAGATTTACATTTTTTTTTCATCAAAAACAATAAAACTTATAATACTTATTTGAATTTTTTTTTGATTGGGTTTGTAGGCTATATAATATTGAAATGATGATAATAATAATAATGGCAATTTTGTTTATATACATTTTGTTTTTTTTTGTATGGGACGACATAAATCAAAAGACGAGATTTATTAAATTAATATTTTATAAATAATAATATAAATAACATTAATTTATTTCATTTCAAGTTTCAGTGTTTTTGATCCACATTTATAGTGAATGACCGTTTTCTTTTTCTTGTATGTAAGCTGGTTTATTACGATAGTTTCTTCACTATCGACTTCCAATGAATTCAATGGAGTTTTTCTCTTTCTGCTCCTCGGTGAGATACTTGACCAAGGCTCGATTATTGGTTGGATTTGATAAATTTGTTCGTGGATTATCAAACCAAAACTTTCCTCAATTGTTTCGATCGTCTCTTCTATTGCCCATTTTAATTGAATAGTTTGAATTTTACCATCAGTTTCCATATCCTCTGCTGACGTGAGGTCAATTTCTTCTGTGATTTTGGTCATTGATGTTGAAACGGTGTTATGAAGTTTCCGATATTCCTCCAACGAATATTTCTTCGATGGCTGCTTCTTTGGTATTTCAACATCATCAATCCACAGTTTCTCAATGTGCAAATATATTCTTCTTATATTCTTTACATCTTCAAGGGCTGAGTGTATGCCCACCTGCATTTGTTCTCCAAACATCTCCTGGACAACAGTTTTTAATTTGAAAAATTCTCCTCTTCTGGAAACTCCAAACTTTCCCAATGCTTGCGCCGTTGCCAAATCTCGAACACCATGCAACTGGTTTATCCAAAGTTTTAAATATTGTAGTTCCGCATGAAGATCGTGGCCAATTAATATCTTCCCAGCTACCAAATTTTGGACTTCCTGCATAATTAAATATTGGTCATTTTGATTCCTACTTGCCACCTCCGTTATTCCATGAATTTTTGAATTAAAATGCCACAATTTTCCTCTTGGAGTAAGGTAGACATCCTTTATTGTTTTTCCATAATAATTCATTATCGCAATAGATAGCGGTACCATCTGTTTGGTTTCTGATGTTCCATATTCCGCATCTATAAACAAGATCCTACTTCTTATCTCTTCTTGATCCATTTCTTTTCTTAAAAATGACATTCTTCTTTTTAGCATTTCTTCTGTGATTGCCAACAATTTTTCATCCACAGGTAGTGTTGATATTACCTGCTGTATTTCTTGAGCTTCGTTTTTCGTTCTGGTTTCGAACACAACCAGTGCATTTTCATTTGCTGCTCTCAACCTTTTTGTCATTGCTTCCTTCTGCATTTTCCACGACGATCCCTGATGCATTTCCCACCATATCTTCTGATTGTCTTCGATCATTTCAACATTTCCTTTGATAACGTGGAGCATGAATTCGTCCTTTTTCGTTATATTTATCTCATCCGCAAGTTTAATTCTAGCTTGCCTATTCACTCTGAATATTTGGATCTTCATTTTCCTATCATCTATTCTCAGGTAGTTTGGAATTTGCAAATTTTCTTCGATAATGTATGGATTTCGTCCAACATCGTTCCTATGTAGCTTTAGATAGCTATCATAAATTGTCCTTGCCCATTGAATTTGTTGCATTGCTAAAATATATTTCGTTAATTTATTTCAATTTTAAAAATTGACGCTAGAGTCAAGGTAAAGTACCCTAAGGATACTGACTCAACTGTTAGCGGTATAAATAATAATATTAATAAAAAAAATTAATTACCTATTTTAATTTGAATTTTTATACTAATTTTATTTACTTTTTTTTTCTTATATACCCCTTAATAAATTTTCTTTGCCCCAAAATTTCTACCTGCGCAAATTTTGTTTCCCCTTCTTTGCTCTCAACAGCCAATCAAACTCATCAATGATCGAAAGGTGCAAATCTTTACATTATTCAAAATAAAAAGTTGATACTTATACTGTACTACTACATTATCATAATTGCATGCAAAATAATTGTATCTCACTACACGATTGTCTCCTCATAGACAATCCAAGGTCTTTGGGCCATGGATTGACGCTCAAGTTGTTGCTTTAGTTTCCGAAGATATACTAGCGATGCGAGAAGAAAAATGATGGAGAATGATATCACACTGATTGTACAGATCGATAAAATTACAATTATGGTTTCATTGTTATCAGATGAAGATAATGTAGTGTTATTCTCACGAATTTGCACATTAGCCATATAGTCGTTGAACGAAGGTAACATTGTTTTTTGGTTTCGAATATTTACATTAGAGATATGAGAATAATTGGTGTTCTTTATGAGTCCCGTTGAATTATATACAACTCGAATGAATCTCGTTTCCACAAAAAATGATTTCCCAGGGATTGAAATTTGATATGCGTTTGTAATACTTGATTTTTATCATTACCACTTTTGATTTAGATCGTATTTGCTGAAAATTTAACATTTTAAAGGTAAAGTTACTTGTTAACGTGGCTTGAATTTTCCCATGATAATAGATCATAACTTTTTCATTCATACCTGAATGCCGTGAAATATTTAGTTTTTGGTCAACTAGCTGTAAATGAACTCGATTTGTTTCGTTTTGCAACAAAAGTGATTTCCGACTAAGATAGATCTTGACCCACCGGTCATTACTCTCTGTACCATTATCGTGCAATACTTTTTCGTAGTAATGAACTGCGATATCGTAGGTATGATGCAGTTTTAGATTCGCATAATGCACGAAAGACCTTCTAACATTCAACGTATCGATTGTATAATTCTGAAAAATTATTTTCACTTGTTGGGAATTTCGGGTTCCCAATATATATTGATTCCATTCAGCACTGGTTCTATGGAAACGTAGTTATTTAATGTTTTTGTCCATATTTCAATCTTAATCAGGTTCATTATTTTATTACCATTTATTTGGGGTTGCACTTGTTTTATTAACCATGGGTATTCATAATTTATTGTTAGTTGACGATCTACATAAGTATTTTTATTAAAATTCAACTTCACTGGTGGTTCAAAATAATTCAGTAAATTACTTATTTCTATTTCTTCGGTCGGTGCACAACGATAGATCCATACCATCTGGGTACATGTGGCATAAATATCAACTTTTTCCATTAACGGGATCCTTTTAATAGCGTAATTTGGAAACGATGGAGTCGCATTCGACCCTAACACATTGATTATCATGAGTGTTGTAACGAACAAAGTTTTGTTGATATATCCAATGGTGAGGGATTTTTTGCTGTCTTTTGTTTGAGCGCGGTGTGCCTTTCCACGTTTTTGTCTTTAGATCTCAATTGATACTTAGTGTCTTCTGCAACTGGCACCTTTTTACATCGATTAGCATGAACGATAATTGTTCCTGCCTTTTTATTATTTTGTGGACGTAATTTTAGATTAGTTTCAGTGGTATCACATACAACGTATGGTCCTTTGAATGGTCTCTGTAATTTTGGTGATAAACCCTTCACTGGTTCTGATTTATGTACATACACTAAATCTCCTACCTCAATATTGTGAGCATGTGCTCGTTTATCATAGCACTCTTTATACGCTTCTTGACTATGTCTTATTTTAAGTCCAGCTTGAGTCCATACTGATTGAAGTATTTCTTGCATAATTACTTTGTAATCAGATATATCCATGTACTGTGAGATAGGTGCTTGAAATTTTAAATCAACCGGCATGTTGTTCCGCCGTAAATACATGAGATAGAAAGGTGTTTCACCGGTACTCTCATTCACTGCATTTCTATACTCAAATAAGCATGGCTTGATAAACAAATCCCAATCTTTCTGTTTTCTATTTACGTAGGATGATATCATATTGATTAATGTTCCGTTAAATCTTTCAACTAGACCATCCGTTTGTGGATGATAAGGCGATGTACTTAGTTTCAGTATCCCGAATAATTCCGTGATTGAGATAAACAGTTCACTTTGGAAATTCGTTCCTTGATCAGTAAGTAATTTCTTCGGTGCTCCATATCGAAAATAATATTTTCTACAAATATCTTTGCAACTGTTTCCGCTTTTTGATTTTGCATCGCATATGCTTCAGGCCATTTAGTTAGATAATCACAGAACACAATGATATACTTGTTGCCATTAATTGTTTCAGGTAACGGACCAACAATGTCCATTGCAGTAATTTCCATCGGCGCTCCGGCACTGGCATAGGTTTCAAAGGTACTTTTATTTTCTGTCCCGTATTTCGCCTGGTTAAGCACACTTCACAAGTATGACACCATTTTCTGACATCTGATTCAATAGTGTCCCAATAATATTTCTGTTTCAATCTTGATAATGTCTTCCGAGCGGATAAATGTCCACCTAGTGCTCCATCATGGTATATTAACATTAACGTTGTTCGATGTTTGGTTGGAACCACAATTAATAAGTTTTCATTTTTAACACATTTTAACAAACCATCATGAATGATATATTTATGTTTTTCGTCAACTACATGTTTCCAGTCACTTTCCTTTTTGATCGTGACTGCATGTTTCCACAATTGATTTAATTCATTATCCTTTTCCTGATCTTTTTGCAGTTCCTGCAAATTATTAGCGGTTTTGATTGCCATAAATATTGTATTATTATAATTCATTTCATTATTCTTACTCTCATTATTTACAGGGATTCTCGATAGCGTATCCGCATTTTCCATTTGATTTGCCTGTTCGATATTTAATTTTGAAATCATATTCTTGTAGGGCTATTGACCATCGGATCAGTTTGCTGGCTGAATCCCGATGTTTCATCAACCATTGTAACGGATTATGATCAGTAAAC